>JALKBU010000174.1:0-66690 GCA_023091735.1 Trichomonas tenax
TTCGCAAAATATTTAATCTTAATTTGCAACCCTTACTTTTCATCCACACAGCATGCAAACAACATGAGTAATGATAATCCGTCAGTTAACATCAAAATAAATCAAGACATTTTTTTGATATAATATTAAATAATATATTTTTCATGCTTTATATATCCACAGCATTTCAGATGGGAAAATTTTTCATTTACCACCAAAATAAGACCTTAAATATTCATACTGGTGAAGAAAAATCGAGATGTTTGAGTAGACGTAAAAAATTCAGTGACGCCACTTCCATGAAAATTCACGCCTGTAATACAAATAGTGTTTGACACCCAAAAAATATTTAGGGGGAGTAACCCCACCCCTAAACATAATGAGTAGATAAAACTGTCAAAAGTGTCAAAAATTTTTCACAAAAGTAAAGAAATTTTAAGAAGTTTACACATTTAGGTGAAAATCTATAAAAGTGACATTAAAAATGAAGCAAATCACAACAAGCGGCCCGGGGTCGAAACCAATGTACTGGGAGAATCTATCTGACAATGACAAGCTTGGCTATGAGAACCTGCAGAAAGATATCGCACACACGATTGCGATCTCGGGCCGCTCGAAATTTTGTAAGAATTTTAAAGTGATTGTTGACAAGATCAAAGCGTACATTGTTCGCAATGATTCAGGGGACAAGAATAGATCACTTGCATGCGGTATTGCATGGATGAGTAGTTCACTTGCATTAAATACGCGCCAATTAACGACATTGATAGGAAAATGCAAGTTGTCAGTCAATGCTGGCTTCCAAAGCATGGGTTATGTTACAGTTCCAATGGAAGCAAACGATGCTATAGAGCTCACGGGAATTTTCCCGTTTTTACGTACATCAACATGTTTGACAAGACAGTGGACACTGAGAAAACTATCCTCTCAGGCCACTAAACCAGTTGAACAGGCACAAACGGTTTTATTTAAGTCTAATGTGGAAATCAAATCTTTTATTCCTGATCTTCATTTCAACTCCGAGGATAATCCATTCCGATTCACCGATTTCGTCGTTGAAGATGACTGGATTCAAGAAGAAGATCTTTTTTACACTGCCTTTTTCTGATATTATTGTATTTTTTATACTATCCTTTTATAATACTAAAAAGGTAGGCTATCCTTTTACTTCATCTCTGATTCTTTCGTTTTCATTTTTTTCAAAATATTCTCCACCAATTATTTTTTTGATGAAAATTTTTTCTCCGAAAACATGATTTTTGGAGTCTACAACCGATATAGACACCATTTCTCTCATCATCTTTTATTTCGACGATTTTATTTAGTTTCCATCAATTTTGTTTGAAATTTAGATATACCATGATATATAGATTCCAAAAATCAAAGAATTTTTCGATTGAATATTTTGTGAGAAGACAAAATCACACGGTTTTAGATTTTAGATTTTGAATGGTTTTTGATCTGTTCATTGAATATTTAAATCGTGATTTGTGTTTCGTTACGTTTTTTGTTGTGTTTTTATTTTTCGATGCACACGTTTAAAATTCGACTTTTGTTATAATTCAATCAATTCTTACAATCAAACTTTTTTTATATCGGCAGTATCAATCTACGTAATTATGCATGATTGCATTTGAAATATTTTCAGTTTCAATCAAAGTTATTTCTGATGTCTCCTCAATTTAATAAACTTGTCAAATTTAACCGCTCAAAAAAGAATCATCATTATTTTGGGAGAATAACATATAGAGCTTATGTGTGAACACTTGGAATACTTTTTGTGGAAAAAAAGCTAAAAAAACATATTTGTGATTAGATTTACCTATTTATCATCGACAACAACATATTTTACGTTATGAAAATGCTATACAATGGGAATATAATATATTATAATGAGTAAAGCACATCATGGCAAATCAATGTTTTTGATGCAAGATATATCTAATATTTTAATGAAATATAGTTTTTGTTATCTAATTCTTTAATATATCATGCACAACATGATTTTGTACATTGAGGTTCAATAACTTCTCAAGAAGTTAATCCAGTGAGTTAAAAAACGAGTTTCGCCAACTTTGCGTATCAATTTTAGACAAGCCTGTCTCAATCAAATCATGATATCGTTTATCAATGAGTTTAAATTCATAAAGCTAAATCCAGTAGTGGAATTATGGAATTTTGCATCTTCAAACACACACACAAAAAAAAAAAAAAAAACATTGATTATCTTTTGATTTTGATGCATTGATTTTACGGTTTTAAAACCAACCATGATTATCATCGGATGACATTGGAGATGTATAGACACTGCGTGATTTGCATAATATTTTATGTTATTCATTCAAAAGTGTTTTTGTTCTATGAAAAGATTAATAATTAAATATGAAAACATTATCCTTGATTTTTGGCGTCAGCAAATTAAAAGAATATTTCTGCCACCATAGTATTGCTTTTGTGTCTTTAATGATGTGCTTAATTAGGGTAAAAAATGAGATTTTTAGCAATTTACAAAAAAATAATCGTCTCTTAGAAGATGAATTTTCAGGCGTTTTTGCATTTTACTAAGGTTCTTCCTAAACAACATCCTTTGGTTAATGAATAGCTTCTCCTTGAACATAATGTTTCCTTTTATTCAAATTATTTGCCATCATTCAATTTTCTTGGACAATCGCTTTGTATACTAAAAAATCAATACCTTGTATAATGTTTTAGAAAATGCTTTATGGTTCCATCCTTATGCCTGTCACTTTTCATGTTAGTCGGCCCTTAATCAAAACTTTCAGTAAATTGATTATTTTGACACTTTTACTCCAGTTAAAACTGATTGAAGCATCAATTGTCAGTGAATCATAATAAACAAACACTTATTCATCGGATTCTTTAACAATGATATTTTCCTCAAATTAAACAAAGGAGGCAAGAATAATAACAAAATTGAGTGTTATCTCAAAAAAGATATATTTTATGATGAGGCAATCATTGTAATACTATCCATATCAATAGGGGCGCACGATAAAATAGTTTATACCTTTCAGTTTTAACGAAATATTATTTTATGTTGAAAAAAATAAAATAAAAATAAAAGTCGAAAGAAAAAATTGACAAAAAAAAATTAATGACGCAACCAAATGTTGATATCATAATGAAGAAACTCGACGCAATTATTCAGAGGTCGACAAATTTAAATGAGAAGTTGGACAGAATAGAATCAGCAAAAAAGAAAAAGAATCCAGACAATTTTATTTCTTCAACAGCAACGCCGAGTTATTCTCCTCGCAAAACGATTCCTTCAACAAAAAGACAGGAAACATATTCTGCTTCAACATATGAAACAACAAAATCTCCTGTTCCAAGAAAATATATTCCGCAAAGTACGAAATTCATCGAAGAAAAGGAAGAAAAACCAGATAATCACGATATATTACTCGAAATATACAAATCAATCAAAGACTTGAGAGTTCAAGTGGCCAAAATCGCGAAATCTCAAGTTGATATGAGAGCTGAGATCCAATCACTTAAGTATCAAAGAAAGTGACGCATGTTTTTTTTGTTTTAATCCTAATAATAGCTACATATTATTGAATTCTTTTCGATTTATTTTTATTATTTCAAACTGAGCTTCAAAAAGATGTAATCAGATTAGAAATTACCAATACATATCAAAATTAGCTCATTTTCATGAATACACAAAAATAACATAATTTATATTTTGAAAATTCATGAATCGAAAAATCTCTCATTCCGTGTGAATACGAGCGACGGGAAATTTATTATCGAGAAGTATAAGAAGGATATAAACAAATTATATCTTTTCGATGACGCAGAGAAAGATGAGAGTTTTATACGCACATTAACAGTTTGTGGCGCACATCCTGTCGAATTTTCGACAACAACACAACCGAAAAACTATGGAATGTGGAAAATGATGATGTAAAATTTGTTTGTGGGTCAGCTCTATAAACTTATGAGAGATTTACAAAGTCCGATGTAGGTGTGAAACCATTACTGTAATTGAATTCTCCAAATTGATAGCTTAAATTTGACAGGAAGTATTACATCTTGATTTGATTCAACCGTGATTCCTCTAGAAGTACGAACATCAAAGTGATTAACATTGATAATAGATATTGGGTTATAATAAATTTGTTGTTGATAAACAGGGGAGGATACTTCAATGGAATTAACAGAAAAATATAATTCATATGATCCACTTCTAGTATATTGAATGTATTGAAATTGTAATTGATTTTCCGCGCTTTTCCGTTTGAAATAAATTTTTCTTCCAGAACATTTTCTTTCCTTCCACTACGGCTTTCAAGAAATACATAAAAAGTGTATTCTGGTTCTAAATCATATGTTAGGACAATAAATTGAAAGGATGTATTAGGATACATGATTTCATGTTGCATATATTCATTGATAAGTGGTGAAATAATCATATGTTTGCGTTTTTGTGATGAGCTGTTAATTTCATGATAAAAAATTTGAGAACATTCACCATTACTAATTGACAACAAAGAAATGGAAGTGTTATATACTCCTTCTGGAATATGAAATTCACCATACCATCCATATTCAGCTGTCGGGATTTCGAAAATTCGATCTGTAATATTACCGTTAATGTTAAAATAAATTTCCATAGTATATTCATTGAAAGTGACACTCAAGAAATGCTCGCCATTTCCTGTGACGGAAATTCTTAACTTAACATTTCCGCCATAAGGGATATCTCTTATTGGGGGACTCAATAGCAGGAGAATTGGCTTATCGAATGCAGCTGACCTCTTGAAATTTAAGTTAATTTCATTAGATCTGAGTCCTTAATTGCTCATGGCAAAGAAATAGTAATCACTTTCAATATATAAAGTCATTGTGACTGGAATTGCAAACTAGTTGCATTCATATGATACATAATCATGGATCAATTTTTGAATTGCATAAAATAATCGTTCGTTTGAAATATTTCAAATTTTAACTTAATATATGGTCTATAAATATATATTAAAATTGTTGTTATAATTGAATACCTCATTGAAAACTAAAAAAATGGTTACCATATGATTCTCATTTTAAAACTATATGTTTTATAAAATGATAGTTGAACTTTTTTCAGTGGACCTGTTTTTATAACGTTCTATTTTGTGAAAATTTGACAATTTACAGGCGCGAAAACATACAAAAAAATGTTGAAAAATTGCTATTATAGGATCAGATCATTATTTTCACTTCTAATGTACGACGAAAGATCCCATCGTCCTGCTTTCTAGCGTACGATGAAAGATGTGATCATATTTTCAATTAATCCAAATTCGAAGAAAAAAAGTCTTGATTTGCAACGCAACCACTTATGAATTGATTCCAGAATTTCACCTATATTGGTTGATGCTGCTTATCATAGCTTAATTACCAGAAAGTATTCTTATAATATTTTTTTCCAAATTTGATATTGCATTTATAGGTTATGAAGCCAATGTATTGAGATTTCTGATCTTCCGTTATATTTTTTGTTGCACATTTACTTGTTGATCATCAAAATAAATGCATCCCAATATTGAGACAATATCATTGACTTTAAAGCAATAAATATTTGAAATCGATGTTAGCATATTGTTGTTTCAAAAATTATACAATGAGTATTGTTAACAAATGCGCTAGGATTGATACAAAACAAAATTATTTTAATTACAATAACAACAAAAATAATAATCGAATAATTATTAAACTTTCGAGCCTTTTGTGAGTGCTGACCTTCTCTTAGCTGCTGCTTTGCCTAATGGCTTAATTGTGATCTTTGGATTCCTTGCAACACATTTGTAGACGTTATATCTCTTTGTAGTTCTTGGAGTGATTGTTGACTCGGGAGGAGCTGAAGCAGGAGACTGTGGTGGAAGAGGAGGCAACGGCTTTCTCTTCTTGAGCTCCACCAAGCTGCTTCTAAGCTTGACAAGGCGATTTTCGATTGTTTCTTTCTTTATTTTTTGTTCTCTTTCAATGTCATTTATTTCTCTCTGTGCAAGTTCATCAAAAGCTTGCAACTCTCTCTGATGCTTCAAGAGAAGTCTGTCTTGCTCTCTCGCCATCGATTGCTCTGCCTTTTCTTGAGCAGACTCTGACTCTGAAACTTCCAATAACTCAATTCTTTGTCTCGTCTCTTCAGCACCTAAAAAGTCGCGTCCGCCAACTAAAGCTCTTTCAACAGTCCTCAGCTTCATCAATTCGTTCGATGGCTTAGCAAATCTCTTCAAGAAGTCTTCGTTATTCCATCTTTGCTCGAAATCATCCAATTCTGTGATTTGATGTGTTTTAAGCATATTTCTCTTTTCCTGGGTGGTCTTCATCTTACGTTTGATCATGTCCTCTGTCTCCTTAAGTGTTTCCGCGAGGTTTTGCTCTGCTTCTTGAATCTTTTCTTCATAATTTTGAATTCTTTCTAAATGCGCTGATTCTGAGTCTTCAGCAACAATTCCGCTTGTGATTTTCTGGATATCATCTTGTGCTTCTTTGGCTTCACTGTATTTCAACTTTACTAAAGCGTTAACTTTCTGTCGTTCGAGATATTGAAGAACTTTTTGTCTTAAATGAAACACCGGCAGTGCTCCCTTCTCACGGAACGCCTGCAATGCTTTTGTGACGTTATCCAAGTCTTTTGCTGGCGTTTCAAGTGGTTGAAGTGTATTTAAGTCAATAGTCATGTTTTGGGCACATTCAGGAATGAGATTGACATCATCAATGACTTTGAAACCAGCAACACCGTAATCTTCATCGATATCGCCCGGGGATTCAAAATTCGATTTAACAGGTTCGTTTTGAGACATTTTGTCAACTGTATCTGGAACATTTTCTTCATCGTTATCGTTAGTTTCCTCATTTTCTGTTTTTTCATCATTATTTTGCTCATTTTGTGTATTTTCTACGTTAACGTTTTCATTTTCCGGTTTCTCCTCGCTTTGCAGATTTTCGTTCTCCTGTTGGTCATTATTTTGATTTTCTTCCGCTGTTTCTTGATTTTCGTTTTCCATATTTTGATTTTCTTCGGCAGCTTCATCGCGGTTTTCGTGGTCCAGTCTTTCGTTGCTCAGCTCCTTCGCGAGAGCGTCCGAAACGCCGGTGAGGGAGTAAAAATCGCCACCATCGGCATTCATTCAATTTCTTACACGAAATAACGAATATTATCTATGACATATCTTTATTGGAATTTTTACAGCGAACTTCGATATATCTCAGGGAACTTTAATACCTTTCAGTATAAGTGTCCATCCATGACTGTATAGATTGAAGCAGAATCACTGTTTGATTATGTTGAATAAATTATCTTTTCGAATCTAATATTAAAATGGATATTGATAACGAATACGGTAACCACATACTCGAAAATCAAAAAACATTAGGACCAAATACCATTTTATTGACTGCAGTTTTGAAATTCAAAATGTATCTCGAGAAGTTGTGTTAGCCAAGCCATGGTAATCGAATATCTTAATCTTTGGGCTAGTGGCTTTCCAATATTTCAAAGTTATAAAAATAGCAACTGAAGATTTTTTTATATATGTGATAATTAAATGAAATATCATAACATATATTAAATGATATAAAATGCATGGTTACTTTAAAGTTTGGACAAAATTTGCTTTTTTGTGTAAATTGAATATATTTTCAACAAAAATGAGATTCACGCCTAACTAAATGTATAATAATATTTAGCTCTATGTTGTTGATGATTATATCATTATGTTAAAATATTAATATAATCCAATTCAATGATAAAAAGCATTTTATTAGCCCGAAAGGATTTTTGAAAATAAGGTTAAGGGTGTTACAGCCTTTTGAATTATTAACAGCTATATCATTTTGATTTAAAACCATTACAGTTTTGTCCGCTGTGTCATGAAACTCTCTGGAGACTTAATATTTCATTATATATCGATATATAAAACTCATCGACTTTCTATTATTTGTATTTAATGGATTGCTGTATGCCAATATCTTCTATACATTGTATGTCATCGATATCTAAGTCTGATAATGGTGCTTGTTGATGTCTATTTAATCTTTCGAATTTGAAATTGTTGTCATTGCATGTATATGTATTGTTGCAATGTTCACTGTCTATATCTCCCTTTGTTTAGCTTGTTAATGCATAAAACATAAAATGAACATTTTGATAGATTTAACTTTTACTTATTATATAACCACACAGCAATAACATAATTGCACACATCCTATATGATATAATTTATACGAGAACATAGGTCCAACACATTATATTGTGAGTCAATACATAATTTTCAATTTTCTTATTATTTTTATATTTTGTAAACTCTATATTTGTGAAATATCTATTGAAGATAGATGACTTGCATCAAAATGAGATTTGCAACAAAATATAGCAAAATAAAAAATGATTCAAAATATGGACGTATTTACATTAGATATAATAATAACAACAACATATATTTAAATACAGAAAATTAAATAAAGATGATCAATAAGTTAATTCATTAAAGGATCAAGATGAGATTTGATTGCGACCTTATTTATCTCAGGCATTTGCATGTTCTTCATCAAAGCAAAGTAATCGTTGAGATTATTGATTGTTAACTTCGGCGCATCATTTGGAATATGATAATATTCTGTTTTTGTGATACGTGCCCAGCTATTTGATAACACACAGTCTGAGAATCCATTTTGTTGATATTCGACAATGTAAGAACCTGGATTTAAGAAAACTGAATATGCAAGATTTTGAATATTTGTGCCAATTAATATCTTACACTTAGAAACGATTCTAGTTATTGTTTCAAGTGGTAAATCATGATATATAACACTTATTTTTGCATTTGGATAAAATTCTTTCAATATTGGCACCAAATGCTCTAATTCACGTACAACTGCTATGTGACCTTTCTTTGATTGCTTCATTTCATAACTTGCACGGATTTTATCAACGATTTCTGGATTAATTTTGAATATATCTTCGAAATGTGGAGATTGTTTGAGGAAATCGAAGTTTGAATAGTTTGCGTTGTATTTTGTGGATTCAGAACTTCCGAGAACAACACCATAATCATAACAAACCTTATCTCCTGACATTCTAATTTTTCCATTATAGATTTTTTGTACAACATCCAATAAACCTGTTTGATTCTTAGTTAGGACAACCTGCTGATTTGGGATTGTTTCTGGTGATGCGTAATAAGCCAAAGGAATCATAAGATCGTAAATCATTTCATATCCTAACTTAGGAGTGTGATCAATCATAATAAGTGTTGGTTCTATTCTTCTTGAACCTTGAAGGAATGTAATATTGTAGAAATCAGCGTAAGATTTAGCTCCGTAGTTGTTATGATTCAAAATAATTGAAGATGAGTTAGAAGTGTAAATTCTTGTTGGATTCACTTTACTTGATATGAACAATGTTATTGATTCATGCTCCCAGCAGCTATTTCCTAAGTAAATTGTCGATAATGGCTGATCAAGGATTCTCGTCCATCCCATCGAATAAATTTCAGGAATTTCGATTTTTATGCTCTGCGTAGATAACGTATATTTACCGCATTGCATCGTAATAATTGATGTTCCTGCGAAAGGATGTAAAACATTGAAAAATATCGATGAAACTTGACTTGTAGTATCCCAAAAGTTTGTCATATTGTAAGACGCGAAAATTACTCCTGTATAAGCGTTAATTTGAATCATGCTCATCGCAGATTCAGTCGGAAATTGATGAAACTTGTCTACATCGACCCAAAACGATATTCTGGAGTTATAATTCGAGAAATTGGAGAGTTTTATCATTGGGCAATCGAAAACATAATTTTGATTTGTCGTAGGAAGAGAAGGAGGGTCATTATCTAACGCCAATTGACTGACAGCGAATAAAATCGCAATAAAAAGGACAACAGTGGTCGCGGAATAATATCGAAGCCAATAATCGAAATATTTCATCATTTTGTTGATTTTGTCATGTAATGTTTACATGTCAAAAATACTTATTGAATTGAATCATTGATGAATCTTAACTCTTAATACAATATTTAATATATACTAGTCCTAAAAATCATTATATTATAAGTATTTTCTATCTTTCACATTCACTGATTAATTTCAATTTGATGAAACATTCTCATTTGATTTTGAGATTAATTTAATTTTATAAACTGAATATGCTCATCAAGGAAAAATGTTATTTATAAAAAGTTAAATATGTAATAATTTTTTCAATATATTCATGTTTTAGTTAAAGATATGTATTTTGAGATTATTTTCACATGCGGCGATGTTATTATATCAAAAAGTTGATCCAAGAAACCATTATTTTGGAAATGAATCCATGAATTCGTTTATCTATGTATTTCTTGTTAAATCTTGGGCATTTATAAGAGCAGCGTGAAGGAGCTGCATCTTGAAATAGTGATATGTTATGTGGATCCAAAAACAATCCACATTGCATTTAATTGATGTATCAAAAATTCAGATTTGCCAATAAATTCAATAGAATCAATTACATTGATAGAAGAAAGTCTTGAACAGAATCGAAAAGCTGATGTGCTAATCATTACAAATCTATGTGGAAACGCAATCTTTAACAAAGATTCGCAATATTTAAAAGCTGAATCCCCTATAACTCTCAAATTACTTGGAAAGGAGATTTCAAATATACTTCTACATTCACTAAAAACTGATGCATTTATAGTATCGATGCTATTCATTGGAAATATAACTTTTGTAATTTTTTGGGAAAAGTGACTCTCTATTTCAATACCGCAAATGGGGATTTTGAGAGTCATTTGCCGCAAAAATGGGCATTTCGCAGTTTTATTGCTTGTAATGTAATAAATCAATGCTATTTTTACTTTTTGCTAAATTCCGAATTTTTAATTCATTTTTTTGGTGAAGAGAAGATAGTCTTCACCAAAACATAACCAGACATACGTGGAACATACACGGCTTCAACTGTGGTCATAGGATACATGCTATGTTGCTCGATCTGAACCTTCGATCAACAAGTAATTCATTACAGCAGCCACAACACTCACGACGAGGCTACAAGAAACTCAGCTCCATTTAGGACGTCAACTTACTGCAAGAGCCGCACTATATTACTTGATCTGATTCTTCGATCTAGCAGAAGATTAACGTAGTCTCCAGTCTTGACGGAAAATAAGAATAGGAAAGGAGAAGAAAAAAAAAATAATAAAAATAATTTTTTTGGCTTGGTGATTGTAAATCGGCGACTTTATTTGTGTTTTTCATGTGCCCGGAGGCTTTGCCTCCAGGCACATTTTTTTTTTGGTTACCCAATGGGGAAAAAAACCAAATAACGTACAAAATGTAACGCGATAGTTGATTCAAGTTTTCCACAATAACGAAAAGCACACCAACCTATAGAAATTATGTTCTTGAATTCTATCGATCCAACAAGTTCGAAGCAAAAATTAAAGGCATAATCTCCAACATAAGATGTAATAGTCAGATTTAAAATGCTTTTCAATAGGTTCTTCTAAATTGAGATTATTAATTCCAATTAATATATAATATGATGAAAAGGCACTACTATATATTTTTTTAAACTTTGCTAAGATATATAATGGGCCAACAAGACTTTTACAACTGCAGAAATCTGAAGAACCAATGCATGTAATATTACTCAGCTCAATCGGATCAGCTAATTTTATGCAAAAAGAGAAAAATGATGAAGCAATATATGTAACATTGTATAAATGAACTTGTCCAATTAAATTCTGGCATTGATAAAACAAGTCGCTGCTTTGAGTAGAAATATTGTTCATATAGCAATACTCAAAAGCCTGATCTCCTATTGTTTTAACGCCAGAAAAGTCTATAGAACAATTTAAGTTAGCACAATTTTCAAACGCTCTATAATTGATATTATAGACATTTTTAAGATCAAAAGGAGCGACAAGATTAGCGCAATTATAAAATGCGTATTCTCCAATTGATATTAAACTTGGTGGTAAAAACATGTGAATCAATTTTTGATGATCAAAAAAACATGGTTACCAATGCTTTTTAATTTATTAAAAGAGGTAAAATTAGCAACAACTATTAAATCAGGCAATGATTTTAAGTTTGTAACAGAATTGTCTGGATTCGTTGAAAGAATAGAACATTCTTCACCAGTGATCTCATTGTTGCTGATGACAAGATCGAACGGATTTTGTAATAGGTTTTAGCATTAGTTTGAACATTTAAAAAAGAAACATTAACATTTTGTTTCAAACCTTATTTTGCATTCTTAAAACCAAGCTTTGTCCTTTAACTAGTATAACCTACAACTCGAGCAATTCAATGCCCATAAGTTGGGAAGAGGTGTGGTAATGAAATCAAAAAATATACAGAATATATAATGTATGTGTATAGGCTATTTATTGTAAATGTATTTTTTAAAGGATAAATAACTTTAAAATATAGGCTATTTATTGAAAATTTGTTAAAGTTATTTATATTTTCATAGGTTTACAAAATAAATTCATTTATCCTTGCAAAAGGAATCTGAACAATAATTTATTATATGTTGAAATTTTGTCACATTCAATTAATTCAAAACCACATTGAAAATAATTAATTCTATATCGATGTATTTTAACTATCTTGTTAATTTAGGATATTTTCCATAATAAAAAATTCAATTAGCATATATTTTATTATATTCTATATATTATGGATATTCCAAATATTACAAAATCAAAGAAAAACTTTCGATTTTGTCACACATTCAATTTTGAGTTTATTAATAAAATACTACTCTTCACATGAATCGCAATAGAAAACATTTTCTAAAATTTCGATAGTCCTCACAAATGTGTGTCTTTCAATTCAAATTTTTGTAATAATATTACATAATATAGCTGTCATAACAAAAGATTATTTTCAATATGTTCATTCTATTTTCAAGAAGCATTGAAAATATAATCCAAAATAAAAAAAAAATAAATAGAAGAAGACGAGATTAAGTTTTTCGAACAGAAAGGTATTTACTTCCAAGATTTCATCGCGCAGGGTGGCTATGGAGTAGTTTACAAAGTGTTTTACATGCAGTACAACAGCGTTTTCACATTAAAGATGATTCCAAAAGAAATGTTCAGTCAATCAGAGATCGAGTGCTTGATTCTCATTGACAACCCTATGATTGTAAAGATTACAAATACTACGTATACAATGGCTATGTTTATATGCTTATGAAATATTGCCCGAACGATCTGAACAAGTTAATGAAATCCAGACGCCCGATGAATCGTTTTGAGCTCCAACAGTATATTGCCGAAGTGGTTACAGCTCTCAAAGCCTGCCATGATAGACAAATCGCGAATTCAGACATTAAACCAAGCAACTTCTTTATAGACAAGTACAGCATGGTGAAGATTGGAGACTTCAGCCTCTCAAAGATATACAAGGATAAGCCTGTTTCTTCGTTATTAGAAGGCACACAGTTGTTCATAGCACCTGAAATATTCACAGAAAATCAGTACAACTCAATGCTCGCTGATGTGTGGGCCATTGGTGTTACGATTTACTTCATGTCAACCCATCTTTACCAATTCTATTCAAAGGATCCCGACATTTTACTCGAAAAGATCCAGTGTGGTGTTTATTCAGACGAATGCATCGAATATAAGCAGCTTTGAAAGGTTATTTCTTCATGCCTAAGAGTCAATCCACAGGAAAGATTAGCAATCAACGAATTGTTGGAATTACCATATTTCCAGATGAATGACTCCAGTTCAGAAGATAATATCCCTCTTTCTTTGATGTCTGATCAATTATCGAAGAGTCATCAAGTTATCACAAAACCACTCAATAAGGCTCAAGTTCGCAGATGAAACATCGGCTTACAGAACCAGATGGTTTATCAGTCAGTAAGAGGCTCAAGGCTGAGATTAATTAATCAACTTTCAAGGTCAGAAGAGAGATTCAGGCTCTGATCTCTATGTATTTGATTCATTTGTTGTTTTTAAATATGTTTATTAGTATGTTAATCGAAGCTTTTATATTTTATGAGCCATCATATAATTGCGATGTGCATATCGAGAAAAATGATAATAGACATTACTATGCAGGAAAAAAGAAAGCGATTGACAATAGATAAGGTCAGCCAATCTGAATAATGACCTTTCAATGTTGAATATTAGACATATGTTTTGCGGCCTCTTATTTCCAGTACCTTCCACTACCTGTGAATAGAGTGTTCAAAAGTGTGAGTGACTGAAATCTCGGCATAAAGTTACAGCTTATATATGTTTTTAAAATGCAAAATCAGTAAAATTTAGTTGAATTTTGCAACCATCTAGTTTGCGGGTCACTTTTTATACGTTATTTAAGTTTTTCCCATATTGGGGAACCAAAAAAAATATTCCTTATTTTGCAAAGTCTCCGGCCACATGACAAACACAAATTCTTACTGTATCAGATACATAAAAGAAGTTATGATTTATTGAATTAAATCATCCAATAAATATTATACATGAATATGGTAAATATGAAGTCAGAGTATCTATAGAGGCAGTTTATGATATTAAAATCATGTGTTTTCATGCTCACTTTTAGGCTTTTCGTATTTCTTCTTCAATCTTTCTGCTTCTGCTTGCATCCTTGATGCCCATTGTTCCTGGTGCTCAATGAACCTTTTGTTTACGCTTTTAATCGCTTGCTGGAACTTCTTTGCGTGATCGCTTCTTGGCTTTCTTTTGTTTGTTGATTTCTTTTGCATTTTATTTTCGTGATTTGATTTGTTTTCGCTTGTTTGTGGCTGAATTGGTTGAAATGGTAGCTTTAAGTTGAAAGATTCTTCAATAATCTTTACCATTCTTTCGTCCCCGATGTCAGCAACAGTTTTTTCAGGATGAATTTCGTTGATTAATCTATATCTTGATTTTCTTTCTAATTCTATCTTCTTTTGTCTTATCATATCATGGACGTTCTTAACTTGTTGTTCACTGAGTTTACGAGCGAGTTCTGGCTTCGGATTTGAAATTTGCGTTGTATCTTGGTTTTTCTCTGTGTTTGATTGTATTTCTTTGTTTTCTTGGGGAAGAATTTCATTGTCTATCTGAGACTTAATCGGTTCGGTCGAAAATTGATTGATATTTTGTGAATCATTGAAATGTGATTCTAAGACAGGTAATTTAGTATAAGGAGGAAAAACAGGTTCATTATCTGCAAAACTTTGATATAAGTATTTGGAAGCCTTAATTGCAGGAAATTCACGTATAACAGATTGATCTTCAGGAAATAGTTTAGGGATATCTGATTGATCATCAATATTTATGTAATTATTTTCAATTTCTTCTTCCTCTTCAGTTTCGCTTTCTGACTCCATAATGTATGTATTTAATTCATCGTGTAGTGTGATATTCTCTGAATTGAAGAACGAAAGATTTGATTTTTTAGGTTGATTTTCAATTGTTGTTACAACTGGATAATCTTTCGATACGATGTTGCTAATCATCGAAGTGAGTTGTTTGATGAAAGGTAATTTGAGAATTTTTGATGTTGTATCAAGAATATCGAAAATATCATTCAAACTCATATTGTTATTCAATATAACCTGCTGCAATGCTTCATATACTCGATTTATGTCATAGTATTCTAAGTAGAGTTGAAAGAATGTGCAGAATTGAGTTTTTGTTAATTTTGCATGTTGAAGGATTTTACAAATCTCGTCATTCGTCCTGTGCTGGATAAAGCTGTCGTCCGCGTAATATTTTTCGAAATTTTCTCCCATCACTTCCCAAGTTGGGGAGAGAAACATTCGAAAAATATTTTAACCTTATATTTTATCCTTATTTTGATTTTCAAATTTCGCTATTTCCTCTCAGATATAGAATGCCTGACAGATGTATTTCATATGCCTGAACTACGGGATGCTGATTTATAAATTCATTTTGCTCAATAAAATTTTTCATTTCTGCATTATGTTTTCGACATCAATCAATAAAAGAGACCAATGTTATATAAATTCCTAAGTGAAAATGATTCATTATATAACATAATGATTGATAAACAAATGTGATTGATAAATGTAATATTAAAATGATGACTAAATGCCATTTATTCATCAAAAGTCTGAATGATAATAAACGAAAATTGATGAACTTTATAACCTTCATTATGCCATTGAATACCACACATCGATCAGTGTATTATTCATCAAATATTGAACAAAAAATTTTCATATTTGAATTTGAAATGATTTTATATCAATATAGAGAACAATATAATATACAATAGAAACATAATCTATATTTTGATCATATGCTACCGCAAAATAGAGATATAATTTAGAAGTTGAGCTTTGTTTATTGATGAAAGATATAAAGATAATTTTATGGTTTAGCTGCATCACCAGAATCAGCTTCTTTCTTTTTCTCTTGATCATTTGGATCGGAGCTATCTTGCTCTGACTTTTCAACTTGTCTATTCCAATATAGAGCTGATATTGTGTAAAACAATATCGCTAATATCGGATAAATGTGGAATGGAAATGTTGCAGCCCATTCATGTTTGTATCCAATAGCTCTAACATAGTGCAAAACAACAAAAACATATCCAGCAGCAATCAGCACTACGGCAACAAATCCATCTATGATAAAGAAGAATTCTGACTTAGACCATCCATTATTTTTGATAACAATGTAAACAGAACCCCCAAGAATTATCCATGCAATAAAACAGATGAAGGCCCATGCCATGACAAATGTTGAAAAGTAATCAAAAACATGTTGTCCCTTGGTTATGTAACCATAGGCCCATACTACAGATGTTCTTCCTTCAGTTTTGTAGAAACAAATCGGCATGAAAAAATTAGAAATGACACAAAATGTAACAAAGCTTTTGTTCCATATTTCCATCTCCGCTAAACATCTTCCATATTTCAATGGTCCACATAATACAATAATCCACCAGTTTCTCCTTTCTCCTTTGCCAATGATGTATTGTGCAGAATCTTCAGCAAATGGAATCGGAATTCAAATGCAAACAACAATAACAAAGAAAAGAATGAACAACAATGGAAATCCGACAACGCCAGATATTGGATTGTAGTATATCGTGTGATGCTCTTTGAATGGATCACTTTCACAGTTCACAGCAAATGTTATTGTTTCTGTTAAATCTCCTGAAACATTAATTGTATGAATTCCTTTTTCAAACTTTGCGTTCACTGAATACAAAGCAACTTTATCATCAGTGTTTGGCAGATAGCGCTCAAATGTTAATTTTCCATTGAAGTCTCCTGTTATAGTGAAGTTTTTCGTTATCGATGGATCAAATGAAACAATTCTTATTGGAAATTCTATCATTTGGTTATTTTGAAGAGGTAAACATGGAAAATTAAAGCTCGAAAATTCCTCGCTTAATCTTTGATTTTTATTTTTCTTTTGCAATCTATAGTCGATGCTGAGCATTTTAGGACCATAGAGTAAAGAAAATTGATATTATACTAGTATATCGTCCTGTTTGATTTTAAATTATAATCACACTTTAAAGTCTTCAAGTTAATATAACTTCACTATATTCAATGGGATTATCTGCTAGCTACCATAGTTTTCAGCTTGAGCTTGGCTTTATTTGAGCAAGATATTTTTAGTAAATCTAAAATATGACAAGTAAATACATTTTTTGTCGTGTAGTATCACAAAAAATCCTTTAAATTTTAGTTCTTTGATTTAATGATAAGAATGATATAGGAAATGCGTGTATAGTATATAGAAAAAGCCACAAAGGATAACTCCTCATTTTAAGGTTGGCGGAGATCAAGATGAGGTTGCCACCGACAACACAATGCTCTGACCTTCCGGCTGTAGTCTTTTGTTAAAAGAGATGCTAAGATGTACGGATGAGCATAAGAAATGTCTAAAATTCGTCGAAATGTTATGATATGAAATTACAAAAAACGAAGTAAATGCGAAATAATTATAATAATTAGATAGAAAACAAAAATGTAGGTTCATGCTACGTTTAAGTTAAGAAGTAAAAGTCACTACATCAAGAGATAAAGTTGGTTTAAGACTCGACTTGCGTATAAAAGTGACACTTCACCTTAAATTTATATATAGTGGGAGAAAACATCAAAATTTGTTAAAAAAAACAACCTTTACTTAAAATGATTACTATCAAATTTGGAGTCTAACTGTAAAGGAAAGAGGCTTTAGTTCCTTAAATTTTAAAAAATTAGATTTGGAATTAACATATTAAGTAGAGTTTTAGAGAGTGTAGGGTATGATAATGTGTCACGAAAAGTGACAGAATTACATGTTGGATTTGACATTATTTTGACACGTAAATTGTGCTATTATTAATTAGAGTGAGGTATTGAATTTTAATATAAATGAAAATATTTGCTATGATTGACTCTGGAAGGCTGGACTATGGATTGGCTTGGGTCTTATCATAGTGCTTCGTTGGATTAGCAAGCCAGTCCATAGTCGAGCCTTCCAGAGTCCAAATTCAAAATTCCCCTACTAGAAAGCTCTAAAAAGCAAAATCATGGACTGTCTTGGATAACGCCTCGTTAGATTAGCAAGCCAGTCCATGATTTTGCCTTTTAGAGTCGAAATTCGAAAATCATCGAAATATTCCGACTAAAAAGCTATGAAAAACAAAAAATATAGAGAGCTGACGCTATATGACATAGTTTATATTCATTATATCTATAATTAAGTTTTTAATTAAATCACATAATTCTCTTCTAAACTTCGATATTGAACAAAAATGATTTTTGTATTGTAATGGAAAATAGACATAAGAGCTTCTCAAACTAATACTGAAGCATAAAAGCGAATTTGAATGAAATCTGCAAAATTCAATTTTGATCAAAAATTTATGATCAACATCTGATAATCATATAGTAGATAATACTCATTGTGTACTATCTGCTGTATGATTATCAGTTGTTGATCATAATTTTTTGATCAGTTTTAACAAAAAAAAATTGAATGAAATGAGATTTCGACGTTTGACTCTGGAAGGTTCGACTATGATCTGGCTTGCTAATCCAACGAAGCACTATGATAAGACCCAAGCCAATCTATAGTCGAGCCTTCCAGAGTCAATCATAGCAAATGTTTTCATTTTATATTATAAAAATGGCTGACGGTTTTAGATACACCCCTTTTATATTATGTCATTTTACATATCAGAAAAGCATCAAATCTGACATGTAAACACGTCACTTTTCGTGACACATTATCATACCCAACACTTTATTAGCTAATAGTACATGTGTGCATGATATTACACAACATTATAGCAAATTTGATTTTATATTAGTAAAATTGAATTAATCGACTTCTTGAAAAACAAAAATTAAAATAATCAAATCAACACGTTTAAAACAACAATATATAATATTAGTTTTTTCGTAATATAAATAAGATTTGATCGAAAACCGACTTTTTCTTAGTGTCAAACAAATAGCATAGCCAATTTAAGTGAAATTATTTCTAAATGCGAATATTTAAACTATGTTAGTTTTATTACGAGATTATTATTTTGATGTATAAATAACCGAGACTAAATCACTCAATAAATACATTATTTCTGGATTTTTGTTAGTAGTACTGCTCCTTTGAAAATGATAAAACGCTCTGTTCAGTGTTTAAATACAGCGAAAACTGTCCGCTAAAATAAAGTTATCAATAATGGAGACTTTATTGCTTCATATCTCGGGATACTATTTAGACTTGCGATCCATGCATACATTGTTCCTATATGTATATAGATGCTATGCCCAAAGTTTCAACCCAAAATGTTTTGAAAATAAAGAGTTCTACACCTTGTATGCACCCACTGAAATAAGCATATAAAGCAAAAATTCCGACTGCTGCATGCTCATTTTGTATATCCATATCGGATTATCTTATGAAAAACCAACTGAACATTGAACAAATTATTCATTTTCTATTTTTATTAACAAAACAATGTTGAGAGTTAGCAAGCTTACAGTTGGTATCTAAATTGCATAATACATTCGTAAGAGCTCACGTAAAAACATTTTAATATTTGACAAATTTTATTCTTTATAAATAAATGATTTTTGTTGATAAAATATATAAAACACATTAACCAAATGTATTTTGTGTGCTTATATTGGCATAAATGTCCTTTACAGACATGTCACTTTTACATGCAAGTCTGGGCTTTTTTCAGCATATTTCGACCTTCTGTTTCTCAGGTAAATAATAGTAATTAGAAGATATCTCCTATGTATACTCCGATCTAAAAAATCTAGTTGTTAGCTAACAAAGAAAATCATGAAAATACTGATCAAGTAGGGCTGTGCGAAATAAGGTTAAAATAATTCATCAGAACTCGAATTTTGCGAATTTTTTTGAGTTGAAAAAAATTAGGAAATTATCAAAATCTGATACAGCATACATCTAGCATATATATATAGAAGTAGCATGGTATCTAAAATTTTTATTCAAAATCACGACAGGTTTCTCTAAGCTTCCTGCAAAAGTAAAATTTCATCTCATAAGGTTATATTTTTGAATAGTTTACATCAGATGCAAGTCGGGCCTTAAGGGTCTGCTATGTTCCCCTCCCTTAAATTAAAATTTTATTTTACACATATATTATTTTTTAAGCTTATTTTTATACTTTTAATGTCACTTTTTTGTATCAACCCCTGCTAAAAGTATCACTTTTTCGGAAAAGTTTGGGGACTCGCCTTAAGTTGAAAAATTTAAAATCACTTTTTCTCGAAAATTCCTGGATTAATGCATGTTATTTTCTTTATCATTTTTATCCATATCCAATTATGAGTAATTTCGCAAGTTTAGTCGGATAATTTAGTTATATATATATATAGACTAGTAAATTAGCATATTATATCGTCCTGTTTGCTTTTAAATTATAATCACACTTTAAAGTCTTCAAGTTAATATAACTTCCACTATATTCAATGGGATTATCTGCTAGCTACCAAAGTTTTCAGCTTGAGCTTGGCTTTATTTGAGCAAGATATTTTTAGTAAATGTAAAATATGTATTATTTTGATAAATTAAACTACCGTCGTTGATTTAAACACAGAATATAATTATGAAGACAAACTGACAAATTCATAAATCGAAGACAAAATTATGTTAAAATGTGCTTGTTAAGCAAATATTTATACTAAACAACACGAAGGTTATTGATATTTAGTGATTTTGGATTAAAAAAATTAAATACCTGAATCGCAAATTTTGAATTTCCTATTTGATAAGGATTTGCATTGCATTCTAAGCACAATGTTTGAGCAGCAAGTCTGTGACACTAAAATGAATGTTTTTTTTTGATTGATGATTCAACATCAAAAGGCAATTATGAGACTTTTAAGCAATAGAAGTGCAATGTATGCCATTTGGTGAATGCTCCATTATGATATGCTTAAATAAAATTATGAATTGAGGATTTTTTCTGCCAATATTTTGGCTTCCTCTGCTTAATTTTAAAAGGAAAATATTTCATTGATAAAGGACTGGAAGAATGGGCATTTACCACTTAAAAATCACATAAAATAGATGCCTAAATCAAATCGCCTTGAGATGATTCATGCACCTGGAGTAGGAAAGAAAGTTTGCAGACTCAAAATGCAAAATGTGAAAGATATGTATAGATTCGTTAGATACTATTAGTTAAAGACATTATAATATTATATTCTCAAAAGAATTCATTGAAAATAATAAAAGTTTGGAAGCTTTGCTTTCAATTGATCAAAATGGAGAAGCTTTTTCTTGCAGACAAATCTCATGTTGGTGATGTTGCTATTCGACATGAAATAAATGAAATTGTTTGTCAATCAATTGCAAGGAGAGGATTTTCCATTTCGTATAGATATCAAAGTATATGAGGAGAATTTGATATGCAGAAACCAAAGCAATTCCTATCGCAGTTGGAATGATTCCAATCTTTGTAAAGTTGATATATTTTCTATCGACTAATTTCTCAATATGCTGATGGAATGTTGCATCAGTTCCTATCTTGTTCTTATTCATCTTTTCGATTAACTTAGATTCGTCAATGATTTTGTAACCTTTAAAATCAGATTTAACCATATTGATCGTTTGGACCTCAACAGTTTCATTCAACTCGAAAGTTTCTCCTGATTTGGGTTTCGGATCATAATATTTGTAATATTTCAGCCATCCTTCTTTGGTGATTTCACGTGTTGTATAATTAAAACTTTCTCCTCCAACATCAAATGTCGTTTCAACTTCTTTGATGACAGCATTTGTTGATAAACATGCTAAAAAGTGATGACAAATCAAATAAAATATTTGCTTTTCTTCAGGAGAATTAAAATCTGTTGGCATTGCTATTGGATATATTGGAGTGTGTGCATTGTCAGTGTTATTACCTTTCAATAGCTTTTCTAATGAATTCAAAACTTCATATGCAACGCCTCCAATTTCTGCATCAATTGTCATGTTTGTTAAATATTCCGCAAAATTAAAATCATCTGGATATGAATCTGTCTCTGTTCTTGGATAAGAAATGTATCCAGCATTGTACAGCTGTTCTACTATTGCCATAGTCTTAGATGACGAAATCTTCAAATAATCAATACATCTAATTAATAATTCGGCCGTTGCCAACGGAAGAGGTTTTAATAATTCTTTTTCATCTGTTTCAATATCAGTAACAATTGCTGAAGGAAATTCAAACATACTTGAGAAGATTGCGAAGCAGGATATCCTGCAAAACAGTTGTTTTCTCGTCCAATCAATGTTAATTTTCGAATTATTTTTGTTAATAAGGACGTCAATTTTGTAACATTTTTCATTTGTATTATTCGTTGCTTTTCTAAATGAATCGACAACGAAACCAAGAGTTGGCAACTGGCAGGGTCCATATGATATTGCTTCTGGCCTATCTCCTGCTGCGTTTCTAAGTTTAAGCGTTTGAAAATGTGTGAAAACAGCTCCAATTCTCAAATCAAGTTCTCTTCGAATTTTTACAGCAGCAGCTTCATTTCTGTTAATTGATGATGGATTATTAAATGCTTTAACTATATCATAATACGATAATGTACTAAAAACAGCTCTTTGTATTTGTATATTCTTATTAGCTTCAGAACAAATCATTTCAACTTCTTCGGCAATGTTTTCTCCTTCTCGATCATTATCAAGCCACAGCTGAAGAATTTCACATTCTGCAGCATATTTCTGTACATTTGCGACAATTGGTTTATTTTTGGCCATTATAAAGCGTTCAATTGGAACCTCAAATAATATTTCAGAATCGTAACTTTTCCAATCTTCCATGTATTTTGATGGAAAGTCGATATCGTAGATATGCCCAAGTATAGATGTAAAGCTAACTTGTACTTCTTCGTTATTTAATTTTGTATTGAATTCGAAAATTGGATTATATTTGCTCTCTCCGATGGTGAACTTGTATTTTGAGTTTGAAAGAATTCGTGCCGCAATTTTGGCCACAGAAGGTTTCTCTGCGACACATAAAACTCTTTTCATTTATTTTTTATAAATTCAAGTTCTGTCATTTTTATTAAGGGTAAACACATTAAATATAACCTTAAATGCTCATAAACTTTCATCAATTCAAATATATTCTTCATTGGATTTTTCTTGATCAAATCTTTGATAATAGAGAAGACAAAACTCCATATGATGAAAATGCAGTTTCATTAGCCTCTGACAAAATAAATGTTCTCAAAATATTCTATGAGATTTGAAATATTCGTTTTCCCCAGAAAAGTTTCAAGTCTTTTCTCGAAATTCAGGTTTATAACGAATTGTTTAGCTTAATCTATGACTTTAAAAATAGTATTGAAGTATATCTGTCGTTTCGAAATTCCCGAATTTTTATGTTTGTGCGAATGAAAACAATATCAACAAAATTCTACGACGATACAGGAAGTTTAGTCAAAGTGGACACTAAAGAATATTTAAAAATACATGTTTAAAGAATATATATAAATACAAAAAATATAATAGCGCAGAGTGTGGTCAATTCTTGGTCTTATATGGATTTTCTATTTCGAATCCGTCTGGAGCGATTTCTAATGGATAAAATGTTGAATCAACTTTTGCAAGTGTTCCATAGCTTGGTTGAACATAAATATAAGGAGTGATTGAGCTTTGAGAATTCACAGGTGATATTACCATTGCTTTTGGAGGAGCAATCACCGAACTTGTAAAATCAGGCATTCCTGGTTGCTTGAAGTCAATATCGTCTTGTTCACCTTGGTCTCTTGTATGCACTTCACGTCGACCGCTGTGATGCGAGTCTCTTCTGCTGCTTCCATGGCCTACATGATTGTGATGAGATTCTCTTCTATGCCTTCTGCCTGTTGATGCAAGTTCTCCGGATCTCATTGCAGCATCTGTCATTGGTGGCACTGAATATTGTTGTGTGCGTGCATTTGGTGAGAAAGTAGCTGAACGTGCATTTGGATTTGTTACATCATCACTGCCTTCGACTTCTTGGTCATCTTCCTGCATTATTGCTCTTTCTTTTTTCTTTATTCTATATATGGTGACAATTGCAAATATCGTAACAAAAATTACTACCAAAACAGCAAAAACAATCAATGAAACTAATTTAACAAGAGGATAGTGTGCTTCTTCTTCCTCAGGCATTGTGATGCCAAACAAAGTATACTTTGAATTCTCTCCACTAACATATGTATCTTGTCCAAGATAGGATTTCTCTCCCTGAATGAGGCCATTAATTTCATTTGATACTAAACTTTCGAGTGGAGATTTATATGTTGATTCTGTAAACTTCGCATGAATATATCCTCTATGTTCTGTTTCAGTTCCTGCAATTCTTGAAATGAAATTCTTCGATGCTAATGCACCGGTTATTGTCCCGCTGAAGTAATTTGTGGATCTGAATTCTTGATTATAAGTTATCAAAGAATCTCCGTTCAAGTCATTTGTTTCGACTTGCATTATCTGTTTTCTTGCTGAAGCAAACCATATACAAGTGCTCGCTGCTTCAACAAAAGTTAGATTTGCTTTCTGTGGTGCTTTAACACCATTGGCAGCTGTAATATAATATGTTTCAGAGCCGACATAAACATCAAATGTGTCGCATGAATTAAATGAATTTGAGTCATAATTTATAACAGAGAAAGCAATAATTCCTGGTACTGTAGGTTTAACAACTATACGGTAATCACTGGAAAGATTGGCACCTATGTAATTCGTTTTACCAAGGATGTCAACTGAATTTTTCGAATCATCGTAAGTGAGTTTTCCAGTGAACTTTGAAGGATTATGAAAAACAACTGAGGAATGTTCTGGGAATCCAAAAGTTGCTTCATTGGATAGAGGAAGGATATAAGAACCTGTCGTGAAATATAATGAATTCCAATCAATATTCACTGATGTGTTTACAGGAGCAATTTTTGTCCATGCTAATGAATATGAATTTCCTGTTGCAATTTTAGTTTCTACGAATGTTTCCGATGATCTATATTCGTTCTGTTTATAAACTGTTGAAAATAAACCCGCAAATTTCGTGTATGGATCAGATGTTAAAGAATTTAAAATTAAAAACACACTATTTCCGAGTAATTGAACGCCTTCATTGACAAAAATTTCATTAGTAAACTGTCCGCTATCATCGTATATCAAAATTGTTTCAGAATAAGTGTGATTATAAGTATATATCGAATAATTCATAATATCAACTGAAGTAAAGAAATAACAGTTTCTCTTTGTCGGAGTGAATGATATATTCCCAGAATTATGTCGAATATTTAAGAATGAATTTGATCCTGCATAAATATCAAGCGTATTGCATTGAAAATCTCTGATGGAATATATAGTATAGAACAATTTATGCGAATATGTACATTCAACAATGACTTTCGAATAAGTTTCAGATTGATATGAAAATGAATTTAGACGAATTGCTGAAGAATTGAATCTAAAACTATCAGGATTATGTGCTATAAACAATGAATTCGAAGGTAGATATATTTCTCCGCGTGAATTTATTGTCTGTGTAAATAACGAATCAAAATTATTTGGAATTAATTGAATTATCACTTTTCCTGAAGGCTCTGATTCTGTTGTCGTCCATTCTGCAAATAAGTAAAACCCACGACGTATAACTTGCGAATTATTTGCTTGTGAAGATATAATATTTCCGTTTAAATCTTTAATAGACAACGAGTAGTCGCTTGGTATGCTTTCAGTGTCAATGTGATAGATCGAATCGTAATTTAAATTGAAAATTATGCATTTTGATTTCGATTTTTGCATTTGTTCGGTATCATCGCTTGTTTTATTAGTTGCAATGGTATAATATGCGAATCTGTCGAAAACATATGAATATTCATTGCATGAAAAGGAAGATTTTTTGAATATGGAAAAGGCCAACTTTGTTTTTCCGCTTTTAGGTATTAAAACTATTGCACCAGTGTTATCTGTCGTCTCATAAATGTATTCTGAGACTTTGTTTATGTTCTCGTCAATAGCGATCGTAAAATCAAATGGATTTGCGACAACAAACGAAGAAGAGCTCGAAATGTTGTAACTACTGCCATTCGTATCGAGAACGAAGACGTAGTTCCCGGAACTGAGCGAAGAACAAAAATAAAACAACAAAACGAAGAAAAACATCTGTGAAAATAAAAAAAACTTTATTGGAATAAAGGTGACTTTATGCAAATAAAGTTTTTTATTCCAAAACATCAATTTAAACATGAACCCATTAAAATTAAGTTCCATTGGAACTGATTCCTTTATCGTTTTAATCATAAATACTTAATTGTAAGACCAACTGTGTTGTTTGTACAATTTCCAAAAGAATCGAAACTCACAAATATTACATGAGAACGCTGACATTCATTGACAGCAGCTCCATGCTTGGCTTCAGTGTACAATCAATAGTATTGATGCATGCCATCATTTATATAAAATTTTCGAAATATTTGGAATGCAAATGCTTTTCTGAAACTAAATAGTGAAAGATATGCGAACAGTGTTCTAAAGAAATATCCTCTACGGACTTTACTCTTATATATTAGCGAGGTAATTTACTCAATAAAATTATTGTCTGCTTATATCCGATTTACAGCCCACAGCTAATATTCATGCATTGTAGGCATAACATTGTGAAAACCCTAGAAAATAATTTGTTGGCAATAGAATGTCAAGTTTTCATATCTTATAGAACTGATTTCACATAATATATCTAGATTCCACTAGTTATTGGTATTATGCGTGAGATGTGATAAAGTTTGAGTTATGATAATTTATATATATAAAATTGTGATTAAAGTGAACATTAACGATAACTGCCTATCGAATTAAAAGAATAGTATCCTCATTATACACGCAACTAGTTTTCACTGTGTTGATTTAAAAACACTAAAAATTGTGTATTGAAATCAGATATCAATTATTGATTAAGGATTATATTGAATCATATCAGGTATATTTCGATATAAAACTATTCTGAATATCGTTTTAATGCTTTTCCATTAATGTTTGAGTTTAAATCATCTTTCAATCACTGCGAAATATGAATATCGTTTTTCTCACTTGTTGCGTACCGAAAGTTGTCCCGAAAAAGAATGATATCCTATATTTGTTTAAATTTACTTTGAAAAGAAAAATTAAGTGCTTCATTGGCACTGGTAGACAAAATGCTAGTAATCCAGTCCACAGTTCTTCTTTTCAGACTCGATCTTCGAAATAATCAGCGATTTACTTTACAGAATGCTTCTGAAAGGAAGAACTGTGGACCGGATTTCTAGCACCTTGGCTGCCTGTCCCAATCAAGCATTTAATTTTGCTCTTCAGAGGCATTCTGAAGTGGAAATCTTTGATTTCTTAATGATGGCATATGAAAGGAAGATCTGTGAGTTTAGTTACTAACATGCGTGGTAACTGTGTCAATGTAGTCCCAAGTTCTTCCCGTAAGACGCGATTTTGAAATAAAAACTATGACATATTTTGAATGATTATAGGACTTTACATGTCAAAAATATTAATATTTTGCCACATAAAACCGGAGATTCTAAAAACTTTACATGTCAGATAATATCACTTTTATGTCACTTTTTCGTGACAACTTTCGGTACGTGACAATATCGTTTTTCTCACTAATTGATTGTAATTTGATTAATATTTATTTGATATCATAGATTTGCAAACATGTGCTTAGCATTATACTAGATGCAGAATGAATTTAGTACAATTTGTTTGTTCGGAAAAATCTCTAAAACATATCTGATAATATATATAATCTTATTCAGTTAATATTTTGCCAAAAAACTCATTCTCCTCAGCATCATACCAATACAAATAGATTCAACAAGGATACTCTGGCAGTGCTGCCACCATATCCCCGAATCAAACACATAAAAATTTTTATTTGGTTGGAATCATTATTCATCTACAGAAGCTAGATTTGCGCAAAAGCTTATTGGATTTCATTGAGAATAATTTATGCTTTGCATTAAATTTACGATGATGGTATAGCTTATGCTGTATATTATTGTTGCTCAAAAGGTTTGTTTATTGATATTTTTGGCTTTTGATGGAAATATCAATGATATATTTCCCTGAACTGTCAGCGTTTTTTAATCTAGCAGTATGTGATGATGGTATATAGCTGATCCATGCTGACGTCTTTGTAGGCATTTTTTTATTTAGAAAAATTTTAAAAATCAAAAAAAGCTAGTAAAGTTCTGACAAAATTTGAATTTTTGTATGAGGTTTCTCAACTTTATAATAAAATCGACAGAAAATTGTGAAGTTTACGGAGGGTGAAAGTGAGGTAAAAGTGAAAAAACATGGGCTTATGGATGCGAGTTATTTTGTATGGAAAGATTATATAAGAGAAGTTAATGTTTGTAGTCACATTGCAATTATAGTTGAAAGGAACATAAATGCATGTGATGAATTCGGAAACAGTTTCAATGCTTGAATCAATAGGTTCAAGAAAGTCATAGTAAACACTAACATTATGAACAGATTGAGCAATGTTCTTAAAAGCGTTGTAATTATAGATTGTCTTCGGATGTGTGACAATGATGTTCGTAATAAGAGGACAGTTTGGAAATGAATTTGCATTAACAGAAGTTAGATTTAGAGGGAGAGTGATATTTGTTAAACGAAAACAATCTCTGAAAGCACTATTACCAATACTTGTCAATGTTGATGGAAGATTGATATTTGTTAAACTAAAACAACCAGAAAAAACAGAACCACCAATACTTGTCAAATTTGATGGAAGATTGATATTTGTTAAACGAGAACATTCTCTGAAAGCACTATTACCAATACTTGTCAATGTTGATGGAAGATTGATATTTGTTAAACTAAAACAATAAGAGAAAGCAGAACCACCAATACTTGTCAAATTTGATGGAAGAGTGATATTTATTAAACTAAAACAATAAGAGAAAGCAGAACCACCAATACTTGTCAAATTTGATGGAAGATTGATATTTGTTAAACTAGAACAATCTCTGAAAGCACTATTACCAATGCTTGTCAATGTTGATGGAAGATTGATATTTGTTAAACGAGAACAACCAGAGAAAGCGTCCACTAAGATTTCTTTTGTGGTATCTGAAATTTCTACAGTAATTAAGAATGGATACCAATTGCTAATTTTGGAGGGGATGTTTGTGCAGTTGCGAATAGTCAGGTAAAGTGTTGCTGTATTCGCAGTTTGTTTTGTTGGACATTGGTCTAAAGTGACTGTATCTGATGACATTTTCAAACAGGTAGTGACACTCCCACTTGTTCATTTAAATGTAATAAAATTTTAACGATGGACTAGGTATGGTATGTAGATGCAATAGAAGAGGTCGTACAAAACTTTTTGACAATGACGTTAAGCTTTTGACAAATGTCAAACGTTGTTTCTTTGGCCATATAAAGCGTATTCTGTAGTCTAAACATTAAACTGCATTCATTATCCCTCTATTCTAGCTTTATATTGATACAAGTTCCTCTTGCTACAAAATTCAAATTTTTATCTTTCGAATTTTAACAAATCAATTGATCAATAATCAAATATTTCACACCGCATTACGTAATATTGGCTAATTTCTATATTTATAAAACATGCATCTTCACAGACACCATTTTCAAAATCCAACAGTTGAAATTACAAAATATCTATTTGCTTTCATTTTAATTTGTGTTACAATATTCTATGTATCCTTGTATACTCACCCTATGTTTCTGCTGATATGATCTCTTCTTACTTGGAAGATTTAAATTCTACAACTTCCTCGAGCTCACCTTTTTTAACACGACATTCTGGGGAACATTTTTAGCGGTTTTTTGGAAAAACATAATAAATATTAAACCCAATTTGCATGTTCAATTAATCTCTAAACTGTAGCATTGTAGGACTATGCCTTTATGGATGGTAAAAATCATCAAATGAAAGAAAATATATAGATTCAGCAGTAAAGAAATATTGAAAATTGAGCCGTAAAATTTGAATTTCTTAATACATATATACTCTTGGTTTCACAAACTCATCATGGTTGTTCAAAGCTATAAGATCAAAATCATATATCATTTTTGAATAAATCCATCAGCTAATCAGCAATTTCAACTATAAAAATGATTCAATGTATTTTTGTTAAATTTCGCTCCGAAAAAAAAGTGTGGAGACATTTTTTGAAAAGCAATTTATTTCATTCATCAAGGATTGGAAGAACTGGTGCATATCCACATGTATTCGGCAAGTTTTGATCAAGTTTTCAACTCATGATATGATATGAAATTACTAAAAATCTCGCCCGGGCGAATATTTTTAGCCATTGAACGAGCAAAAAAATGTACGTTTTTTCATTTTAGCCTTAAGGTTATTAGGGAGGTGGTTTCCCAGATATAACTTTCATACTTGCTGCTGACTATATCTTGTTATTTAAGGACATGGGATTAACCTTATTGATGTAAACTACTCAAAGAATGCTGATAAAAGTTACTTTTTCTCAAGAAACAAAAATATTTCTTGTTGCTATTTTTCATACATACTTTTCCCTATAACATCTCAAGCGAATGAGCATCTCAGATCTGGAAAATAAGACATTTGATGAAAAAATGATCATTTTTCTCACTTTTTTCATTCGTATCGTCGGTTGAAAATTTGCTCAAAAAAAAGCTTAATTTGTTCAAAATCCATATTACAACATGTTCCTGATAGTAATTCTGGAGGAAAATTTTGAACTCAAAAACCAAAGGTTTTCTCACTCTTTAAGATTATCCCTCGGATGGAAAAAGTTTAGATTATCTTTATGTCCTATTGTGTAACAGCTAAACGCACATAAAAATTCGTTTAACTACTAGATATACATATGGATTGAATCAGTTAGGAATTCATAATCAAATATGTTCAACTAAAACGAATTTATCACAATGATTCAGGTCATCGAGTTTGATATAAAGGGAATGTATATGCTGCTTTTATGTCAGAATTTGACGAGATTTTGATGAATTAAAATTGATTGCTTATTGAGATAATTTTGACGTGTAAATGAACGAATATGACAATGTCAAATAGTTTTATTGTTGTTAAAATCGTGATTTGAAGTGAAATTTAGAACATGCATTAGTAGCACACTCTAAATATGACGAAATATGGAATAAAATGATTACAAAAGTGATAAATTTTAGATTGAATGGACACGAAGAATTTGCTTTCTACAAAGGAATCTGATTCGAATTCCGAGAAGTACTCAATGTCACCTTTAAAGTCGCTTTTTGTGCTATCTTTCGGTCCATTGATATTTGAGCTGAGCTTCACTTTATCCGAGATATTAGATACTTTTTGGGTTGGAAAATACATAGGAAAGAAAGGATTAAGTGCCATTGGATGCGCCTTCGCATCTCAATACATAATTCACGGATTTTCTAATATGATATTCGTTTCAATTACGCATAAAATTAGTCATCTTCATGGAATTCAATCTTTCGACAAATTACCGACAATAACATTTGATATTTTTCGTTCTGTAATCATTCTCTCGTTGATAAATCCAATAATCACTCTTCCAATTACAAAATTAGTTTTTATGTTCTTAAAAACGAGTGAAGAAACTTCGAAGAACGGATTTTATTACCTAATTCCTAACGCAGCCGGTTTTGTCACTACAGGAATCCTCCAATTGTTCGCTGGAATCATTTTCGCAAATGGACAAACTTTCTTTTATGCTTTTATCTTTATTTTGCATGATGTTTGTGCTTCGTGTATCTTTGATCCATTTTTCATTGTTGAGGCTGAATTTGGAGTTGTTGGATCATCTCTTTCAACGATTTGCGCGAATATTGTTACAATAATAATTTTATTCTTTTATCTTAAACGAAAGTATCCACAATATATGGGCTTTAACTGGTCTCTGTTCTTTGGTAAATTCGATGAAGAATCCATTTCAGCAATCAAAGTTGGATTTTCCGCATTTTTGATTCAAACTGCATTAACATTGCCTAATGTCGTCATTCAGAAGTTCCTAAGTTTGTCTGCACACATTAGTGGCAATGTTACTGAAGTTATGGCCATGTGGTCACTTCTTCCAAAAATATATCATATTTCTTCATGTGTTCCACAGGCTTTCCAAAAATCTCTGCTCGCCACTGCTTCTTATGCGTTCTCGAGCGACGATATTTCACGATTTTGGTATTTATTTGTTGATTCACTTGTGATTTGTTGTTTTTGGAGTGGTTTCTTTGGATTTTTGTTCTCATTCTATCCGCAGATCATTGGATATCTGTGGTCCAATGAGAAAGCTTTTTCTTCAATAACTCCAATTTATATTCCTCCAACAACATATACATCAATACTTATTCCTGTTTATTTTCTTGGATCCACGCTGTTGCAATCTTCAAAGAAAAGCTCTTTAGCTATAACAATCAATGTTATAGGAAAATTGATTGCGATGCCAGCTTCAGGAGCAACCTTATACTATACCAACAAAACAGCTGCCTACAAAATCAACTGGGCTTATGCAATTTCGGATGGAATTGCATTTTTAGTCACAATAATTTTTATCTCATATGTTTGTATAAAGCAAATGAGAAATTAATAAGCATTTTCTATCCCTTATTTTACAGTATGCGATAATATGATATTTATTATTTTTCATAAAATCTCCACCTAGAATTCTTACGACTCTAAAAAATCCATCAAAAAATGGTTTTCCGAAAAACTTTATCTCAATTTTGAACGGTAAAAAATAATATGATGATTTTGTTTTTGTTCAAAATTGAGATAAAGTTTGCCATAATATTGAATCAAAATTGATATTTCATATCAATTGTGAGATAATATTATGCAAAAATAAACTTTTTCATTCTATTCGATGAAAAAAAAAATGTTTTGATTTTGCATGGATACAAACAAAATTTTTATTCTAATGCATGTAATGAAGTCTATTTCTGGATAACTTCGGCATAATTCCTTGGCTTGGTCTTATTGAAACTTTACCACTTGGTTTGGCACTTGGCTTTGCGCTTGTCATTTGTTTTGGCTTTGTGAGAATCATGATTCTTTTCTCGAGATCTGCTAATCTCATCTGTAATCTATTGATTGGTTCCTGTGATTCATTGAGCTGTTGCTCCATCTTAGCGATAGAATCTCTGTATCTTCTCGCCGTTTCCTGGGCTTCAACCTCGAGTTTTGCGTTCTTTTCTCTCTGTTCACTCGTCTCTGGACCATTGATATCGGAATCATTTGCTATAATCTCCTTTAGTTTTTGCTCAAGCTGAGAGTTTTCTGCCATAATGTCGCGTTGTTCCTTGTGAGAGCTTTGAATCTTTTGGATCATAGATTTCAATTGAGATGCGTAAGCTTTGACATCAGAACTGAGGATCTTCTGTGGCTGTGTTGGATTCTTAAATGCCCTGTCTATTTCTCTTAGTCTTGCTTTGAGCTCAGAGTTCTTCTTTTTCTCTTCTTGAAGTCTGATTTTAATGCTCTTCTTTGTTTCAACAAGTTTTCTCAGTCTTATGTGATCTGGATTTGATGCGGAAGCGATTGCATCGCCCATGTACCACTTGAATTGATTTTGCATTCTTTCCATCATCTGTCCAAGTCTCTCGTTTGGCTCTTGAATGAGAGATCCAATGTCTGAAGCACCAAACATAATCAATGAATTCATCATTGTCACCAACTTTCGAGAAATATCTGAAAGATGTTTCTCGTCTTCAGTGTATTCTTTCACTGGTTTCTGTTCTGGCTCTTCTTCTGGTTCCATGTCTATTTCCTCTTCTTCCTCTTCGTGCTTAGGCTCTGGTTCCTGGATTTGAACTTCTTGCTCAACTTTCTGTGATTGTTGGGCTTCGAAATCTTCGAAGTCATCCGAGAAATCTTCTTCATGAGGCGGCACTTGATAAACTTTGGCGTTTGTTTCTGTCAAGAAGAATCCAGCTTGGTTTGATTCAGTTTCGGGTTCTTCTTCATCTTCTTTTAGTGGTTTCTCTTCAACCTTTTGTTCAACTTTTTCTTCAATTTCTGGAACAACTTTTGGCGATTCTGGTTCATGCTGTGGCTCTGTTTCTTTATGCTCTGGTTCTGGTTCATCATCAAATGATTCGAAGTCGTCTGTGAATGTCTGCTTTTGTGTTTCTTGAGGCGGTGGTTTTTTAGGTTCAACTTTTGGTGGAGCTGTTGTTTTAACAGGAATCTTTGTCTTTGGTTGCTTCGGTGGAACAGGCTTCTTTTCTACTTTAGGCGGCGGCTTTGCTTCAACTTTTGGTTTAATAATTTGTGGTTCTGGTGTTGGTTCGTCTTCGTTTTCGTCTGATATGAAATCATCATCAAAATCGTCTTTTTCGGGTTCTGGGGAGCTTGTTGCTGTTGGAACTTTGGAATGAATTCGTGAATTTGATTTCGAAGCTTTTGGTTTAGGTTCATCTTCTAATTTGAAGTCATCATTCTCTGGAGGAGGTGAATTGGTCGCTGAAGGTACTTTAGACGCTGGTTTTGAGTTAATTCTCGAATTTGGTTTTGTGTTAGGTTTTGAAACTTTCTGCTTTGGCAGTTCCTCAATCTCGAACTCCTCTCTTTCAGGAGCAGGAGAATGAGTTGCTGTAGGCACTTTTGATGTAGGTTTCGAATTTAATCTTGAATTTGATTTTGAAGGCTTCCCTTTTGTATCGCTATCAATAACGAAGTCATTTTCGAAGTCATTTTCCTCGTTTTCGATTTCCGGAGATTTGATTTTCTCAATAACGGGGCTTTTAACTGTCATAGGCGGCAGCAGCGAGCTGTCCATCTCGAACGGATTATCTTCTATCCCTTCGTCGAGAATGAACTCATCTCCAAAGCCAGTTTCATCATTTTCCATATAAAATTTTAAGTACGTTATTAATTTGTCTGTGAAATTTTGATGAATTTGGTATCTTTTGTCTTATTTGATGCTTAAATTCATTAAAATTTTGCTTAAATTTCATTTCAGAACTTTATGCCAAATTTACATGCCAGATTGTCGGTTGTAAAATGTTTACTTGTCAAAATTTTGTAAATCATAATTTTTTATGTGAAATTTCTAAATTTAAATTTTTTGTTCAAATTTGAAATGTCATTGACATCCCGAAGGGTGATTCTTGTGGCGAATATTTCCATTCTTGATACAAAAGTGAACCATTTTTGAAAAGTTACATTTTGTAAACTTTTCAATATGTGTCACTTTTGTCAAAAAAATCATTATTTAACTTTTTGTCATATAAATATTTTACATGACATACTTGCGATTGCAAAATTTATGCTTCAAAAAATCTATAAAAATATTGGCAATGATCGAAATATAAATATAAACTTTCAACCTCTGGATCGACAAAATCATCTTTGAATGGATCTTCTTCCATTCTTCCTTTTTTTGCATTGGATTTCTTCTTCTTGGTCTTCTTTGGTTTTTCAGCTGATGGTTTTGTAGCACCTAAGAAGTAATTGTCCTGTTGTGGATCTTCGAAGTCATCCTTGAATGGATCGTCTTGCATGTTACCATGACCATAGAGAGGATTATCATTGGTAATCTCGGCATCTCCACCCTTGTGGCATGTGACTGTCTCTTCAACGAACTCTGCCTCTTCATGGTCCTTCTTCCTCTTGATAAGGAAGCACCATGCAACCACAGCAGCAATGGCAATGAGGCAAAGAATGACAACGATAAGGAAGAAGATACAACGCCTGAAAGTCCACGTTTGGTTTTGCCGCTGTCAGCACTGCTAATAACAAGTGCGTCTTTCGTCTAGTTGTATTCATCTTCACTCTTACGAGAATCAGAAATTGTTGTGTTGCAATCCTCGATGATCTGTGGAGAGAGACCGAAAAGTGACTTATATGTGTACATGTCTGATGCATAGGAGTGTCTGAGGTACTTATTTGTGATGGAGGAAGAGAACTTGATTGAGTCATTGTAGCAAACAAGGTATAAGAAGAAGCAGTTATCAAATGCCTTAGAAGCAATGTTAACGATAGACTGCGGCAAAACAATGGATGTAACGCCGGCCTTCTTTGGACCAAGATACTGATCGAATACGATCTCTGGTGAGATCGAGTTAGGGCCAAGAGCAGTGACGTTGGTTGAGACAATGAAGACAGATTGAAGAGAACCAAATGTTGTGATTAACTTATTGGTGGCCTTATCAATGAGGTAGTTATCAATGATCATAAAGTTAGAATCCTTTGATGCCAACTTGATGACGGTGTTGAAGTTATACTTAAGTGCATCTGGTGAGAACATGGCAACTGTATCTGGTAATGTGATAGATAGCAATGATGTGTTAGCAGCAAACAAACTTGGAACTGTGCGCATTGTCTTACTGAGTGTAACGGATGGAAGATTAATGCAATCAAGGAACATAGCATCACCAACTTTTAGGACTGAATCTGGAATTGGGAAGGAATTAATTCTCGAAGCAGTTGGCGCCGATTGTTGTGAGTGTTGAGACAACATCAACAGACTGAAGCTTAAGGCAGTTGCGGAATGCTTAGTCGCCAATAACAGTGGCATTGCCAGTGATCTTAGCGATATTAGAGCAGTTCTCAAACATCGATTCACCGGCTGGATAATTCTTCTTGAAAATGACTTCTTCAACAGACAAAGCGTTGTAGAAGACTCCCTTTGTATCAGCAACAGCGAGCTCTCCTTCATTTGTGACCTTCTTGAGAAATTGTGTGCTTTTAAACGCGTGTGGAGCGATGTATGTTAGCCGATGGATGGAATGCAAAGAGCTTATCACCTGTGAGTGATGTAAGGAGGTAATTGCCATATTTGAGGTATGGAGATACAACTTCAAACTCTTCGATATTAGGACAATTGTAGAACGGAGCCATTGAGAATTCTGTAATGGATCCAATAAGAGAGATCTTAGTCAGTTTTAAGCAATTTGAAATTGAGTTACGTCCAGAAACAGATGGTGGGAGAGGAGATGAAAACTCTGGTAAATTTGGATCAAGCATTTTAATGTTCTGCTTAAATGTAAGTTCTGAGAAGCTTGTGTTATCAAATGCATAGCTAAAAAGTGTTTTAACGTAACTTAAATCAATGCCCTCTGAGAGATCACAATTCTGGAATGCATACGGGCCGATATATTCAATATTTGCACCAAGGCTGACATATCTAAGATTATAGCAGTTTGTGAATGCTCTTGTGGAAATTCTGGTGAATCTGCCACGGTAGTTCCATTGCTAAACCTCATCTCACTACTGCTTCGATAAACTTCGGAATAGACACGAATTGTGGCTTCCGTTAAGCTTGTGCAATCAAAGAATGCCATCCATGGAATCACAGAGTCTTAAGTTGTTTCTGTTGAAGTGATATATACGCTAAGTCGTTTGATGCCGCTGCATCCTCTAAAGGCAGCCTGGCCAAGAATATATCCCATATCGCAGCTTCCAACATTAAGCTCTCCCTTTAATGAAATACAATCACGGAAAGCGAATTCCCCAATAGTCCAGCCTTCAATATTAACTTCGAAAATGAAATATTCATAATTTGTACTACTCCAAAATTGAGGAATATAAAAACTCTTCAACGATCTACAACGGGAAAATGCGTAAGGGCCAATATAAATGCGAGAGTCGAAGCAACCATCAAAAACAATATTCTGGAGACTTAGGCAGTCTTCGAAGTAACTTTCTCCAATAAAACGGGTATCCTCAAATGGAGGTATTTCTTCAACTGTTTCAACTGTATCAGTTTCCAGAAGCCTTGCGTCTGTCTCTTCTGGTGGATCTGCATATTTTTCATAGAAGATGTTTTTAAGGTTATAGCACTTTTCGAAAATTCTTGAAGGTAAACGAGTCATCGTAGAAGGAAGTGTGGCATTCTCTAAAGCATAGCAGCCTCTGAATATCTGTCCAGTTAGTTGCATAGCTTTCACCTGTATTGTAAGGTTGACTTTTGCAAGAATTCTGATGGTCTTAAGGTTAAAGCAGCCCATAAAGACACGGTAGCCAAGGGTCAATGTATTTTCAGGATTATTGATAACACGAAATAACGCAACGGGAGACAGTTATGCTATCAACTCACGTGGACGAAAGCCTAGAACCAATGTAGAGCTATACATAAATTTAGGTGTATTAATTCGTGTTATTTATGGGTACCGAAGCACCTAATTGAAATAACATAGCTATCATAGGCTATAGTAACTGTTTAATGCATCAAACAAATTGAATGCGAAGAAACAGCAGGATTTCATTGTGATTTGCTTGTTTATTTTACTACTTTACAATTATCAGCATATTTTTAGCATGTATATATTCAAGTGGCTATTAAAATGGTAAATGATTTCACCTTTTCCCGCTGATTATTAATATTATAATTAAAAATTTGAAATTGAGCTGCGATACTCCAAGCAATTAATCCTTAGCATGAGAGAGAACAAAATCAAAAAGGTTGTTTTTTTTGGTGAATTTTTAACATTTTCTTGTACCTAAGTTAAAAATAAACCAAAAAAGTGAAAGACGATATAGGAAGTTTGGCCATAGCGGACCCTTAAAAGTTAGAAATCACAAAATAGAAACGAAATGTCTCTGTGCATGTGAGTTTTCCAGACTGTGTGGGACATCATTTCAAGCTTGCGAGTCACCAAATTGCAATCAATGAAATTAATTACTGTTGTATTAGAGAATAAGCATTTCATAACATGATCTATAGTTTCAATACTGATTGTGTATTAAAACACCACAAGCTTGAAGTGTTTTCTCAATGTTCGACTTCTCTTTATGATGATGAGTTATAATGTCAAAGATACACTTCTTTTGACCAATGCGGTCATGTAATATCTTGAATATCAGCTATATTCATCATTATTATGTCCAGAGATAATGTTGAAATTTCCATTCATTAAATTTGTTCATAATTCATCATCTAGTGATTCAACAGCATTCATTTTTCAATGATGACATCATATCTATTACAAGGATGCTTTGCAATTAGGCTTTGTTGCTCAAAAAAGATAGAAAATGATCCAATATTATGAGTGAAATAGAAGTTGTAAAAATGATGCTCTTCTATATCAAGAAATGATGATTAATGTAATACAATAATACGGATAGATGAAGCCAATAACACATCATAATTAACACTAATAGTTGCAGTCAAAAAAAACATTTCCACATGCTTTTAGACATGAAACAAAATCATCGATAATCTTTAAGTAATTTTCTAATGAGTGTTCAAGAGCGGTCTTATACTATGATGATATGTAGAAGACTTTAAGCTTATAGCAGATGAAAAATCATGAGAAATGATATTGACCCCTATTTTAAGAATCGATGCCCTTAAAATTTCTGACACTTTCGTGACATTTCGAAATGGAAATTCCCCAAAGTGACAATGTTTCTTCTTATAAATTTCGCTTTAGCGACAGGAATCACAGACAGAGTCTTCTTCGTTTTAGAGAAGGATGGAAAGCCCTTGGGTAAAGTCACATTGGGTCTCTACGGTCATGATTTCCCACAGCTCGTTCCGAACTATGTGGAAGCTTTCAAATGTTCCAAGAAAACATCAGCATGTTACAAAGGAACTTTGGTTAACGAAATCTGTCACAAATCATGCACAATTGGATCTGAATTCGATTCTACTACAATATATGGTAAAGATGTTCCTCTCACTGATCATTCTTCAGCACTACACGACCGCTCTTACCTCGTTTCTGCAACTGTACACCGGAAAACACGTGTTACCTCTAAATTTTCGCTTACATTCACTACATGTGGTTTCTTAGATGATGAGAACATTATCATTGGACGTGTTCTCGATGGCTTCGCAGTCCTTGATGATATTAAAGCAAATCAGCCAGCAGACAATATTAAATACAGAGTCATCGAAACAGGCGTTTTGCCAGACTATGATCTCGATGATATCGATATTTAGAGTATTTTCTCAGTTGTATTTTATGATATCTGAATATCAAATTTACAAAAATTGTGTTTTAAGTCTAATTCTTACAGCATCAAAATGTATTAGTAAACTTCTTCCTTTTATTTGAATTACAAGCTATCAATTTAAAATATTTTGATTTTATATTTTTGCTAAACACAATAGATTTTCCATACAAATTAAAATCTTTAGCATATCAAATAAACAATGATAAGATAAAACACGATTAATCACTCCTGATGATTGAAATTCCTCCGGTGCTGTCTCCAACAACTACGAACAAGTGAGATATGGAGGCGTGTGTTGTAAATGCGGCTGCTTTGATTTTGATTTCCTTTCCAAAAGAAAATCCTTCAGCAGTCTTCGATCTATCTTTCATCAGTGAGTGGAATAATGCTTCACTCTTGTAGTACTTCTCATGGTCAACAGGCCATATGAAGACACCAGAATTATCTTCACTTGGAATTAAGAAGACATTTTGGTCTTTAGACACAGACAACTTCATATCCTTTGTCTTTGCCACGTGTCCTATGTACTTTCTTGTGACTTTAAAGCCATTACAAGATAAGAGCCGAACACGTGAATCATTTGTAGCGACAAGAAACTCGTTGTTGTTCAAGAACTCAATGGAGGTGACTTTGTCATTCGGTTTTTCGGACTTAGATCTTGGACCAGCAACAAATTGTGAAATATATCTGAATTCATGATAGAGATAGACAAAACAGAAACCGTTATTGCATCCAACTATGGCGTGCTCACCATCAGGTGAAAAAGCAACGGTGGTTGGCGGTGAAATATAATTTAATTGCTGAATAATTTCACCTGTTTGTGAGTTCCATAGGTATATAGTGTTGTTCATGCTCGAAATAAGAATAATGGAGGCGTCAACTGGATGAAAACATGCGTCTGTGATCTCTTTGTTGCATGAAAATGTCTTCAGTGAATGGTCTTTTCCAATTGACCAAACATTAAGAGTTCCATCGGCGCTGCAGCTCAAAACAGTATTATTTAAACCAAACTGTACGTTTGTGATCCGAGAATTGTGCTCAGACCAAATGTGAATGGTATCAAGGTCATTTATCGTTGACAATGTGACCTGACCATTCTTGTAACCGGTTGCTATGCACTTATTATCGTGAGAAACTGCTACACATTCAACCTCGGAATCAATAACAAAATTGTAAGCTGAAACGCGCATATTGTTGTAAGATTTGGATTTCTTTTCGCGTAGGAATGTCGCGAAAAACAGATTTTGAGGTAAAACGGCCTTCGGCTTGGATTTCGTGTTATATTCGTATTTGTCCATGAGGTCATCGAGTCTTATGACCTCACCCGTGTCTAGGTCCTTAATTTTCATCAATGGATCAGATTCATTACGCATAAGACTCAAATCACGATTCATTTATGAAAAATAAATAAATTTCCGATCAAAAATTATAGAATTTTCATCATTAGAAGAGTTAAAATATTATATTTTTTAAAAATTGTGAGTATTCAATTTATTGTGTGGGTTCTCTCAAAATTACTACTTTACAAATTGTAAAATTATATCTACTTTCATCTGTAGATATTCAACCAACAAAATTATCGTAAGCACGTTTTGGTACATCAAAAGTGAGAATTCTATAATATGCTATGGATTAGATTTTCAAAACAAAATATAACATATTTGCAACGCAATGAAGGTTTTTCCCTGATCGTAAAACTTATTTTACATTATGCAAAAATATTCTTTATGTGATACAGATATTAAATCCACAATTTCAACAGACGTTGCAAATTAAGTCAATTAACGAAAATTCTAATAGTGTAAATCCCTCATATTTTTAACAAATTATATGTTCCGTGCTATGTAATATTTATTCAGTCTGCTAAATAACGAGGGTGTTTGTAAAGCTCTCAAAAAACGAACAAAGTTTTGAAAATATCGGACTTTTTAACAATTTATCTTGATTTGGTCTTGAAGAAAATTCTTAAAAAGCCGGATAACATCAACGATATCAATCTTGTGAGCGATATCTGTAAAGAATTTGATTTTTTTATGAGAAATCCATCAAGAAAATGGTAAGATGGGGCTATTTTCCGTATAACTAAGTATGGGGAAATGGTCACTTTTTGCGTAAAAATGTACGCAAACAAAATCCTAGTACCTCGCTTTCGCTCGGCGCTTATCATACGCTATGACTTTGTATGTTCTGTCATAACCATGGAATTGGAACTGCATTTAACTAACTAAAATGTGTCTATCAACAAAAAGTGATATTGTTTGTCATGTAAACATGAAAATGTCAAGTAAAATACATATTATAAGATAATATCATCAAAAAAAAATTTATTTTTAATATTTATTTATTTATTATGGTATATTATGAACACTTCATGATTGAATGAAATACGCTTTGCAAATTGAATCATTTTTCTCATAGAATATTTTGTGTGTTGCGTATGATTTCAATATATGCAATAAGGTTAATCTTCTCAATTTTGAATTAGAAAGCCGTTTTGCGTACACTCAATTATACACAAAACACAAAAAATTCTATGAGCAAAAATTCTAATCCGCATAACGTTTTCGATTTAAAATGCAATGATAATAGCATATTCTATATGATATTTAGAGATAAATTTAAAAAAAAATAAAAAATTAGAGAAAAGAGAAAAAAATTTATGAACGATAAAATAATCATTGACTTAAGAAGCACTTTTTCAAAAAAACCTTTATGAGTGACAGCATTGTTGTATATCAATAATACTTGCATTCTGTCAATTAAAAACTTCAATATCTAAGCTCTACGTCTTCAAAAACGTATTATAAAAATTTTACAAAAAAATCTAAATACGCATTTGCTTATGTCAAATGCGTCGGGTATATTTATTACGGGGCCGGAGGCCCCGATTTTTTTGCATATTTGTATTGCCCTAAGACAAAGCAAATATGTTACTTTTCCAATCCGTAGTGTTTTAAGCATTGGATTTTGTGTATCGGCCGCATGCTTACGTATAACTATTTGTATTAACCTTAGATCTATCTGCACTTCGAGTTTTGACTCGAGATCTTTGGATGAAATTTATGAAATAAACTCCGAAGTCCTAATGGCTGATGAAACAGCATGTCTGTGATGTGTATTGATTGATTCAATGGTCAAAACTGGGAGACAACATATATATATATATTTTATTCACGATCACTTTCAATTTACGATGGGTGTCTTTAACAACCTTTGCATTGATATGCACTCCTTTCACACTATATGGATTATGATTGCTAAGCCATAAAATCGATATTTTTTTTCTCAATGTCAAAAATTAACGTTTTTTGTAATAAAATGATTTTTGTTATGCAAAATAATTTCTGACATGTAATTATCTCATTTGTCATAAAATTGACATTGATGGAAGAAGTTCTTTTACAAGAGAATCCGCATCGTTCAAACAAAAATCCAATAACGATTGCTGTCATCGTGGCAATTTTGGCTGGTTTGGTAGCATTCAGATTTTACTTTACTCATGAAAATCTTTCATCTTATAAAATTATTCCTCAACCATACAAAATAGAATATCCGGACTCAGATAAAACATTCACATTAAACTCAAAGGCAACAATCTGCTATCCAACAAATAAAACAAAATTGTATCCAATTTCATTGCAATTGATTGAATATATTGGAGAACAATCCAATATCTTTTTGTTTTCATATAGTGGTCTCGATAGGAGCTGCAGCATCATTCTTGACTATACTGACTCAATTGAAGATACCGAAGGTTATACATTAACAATCAATGAAAAAGCAATTATTATCAACGGAAGTTCTACGAGCGGCGTTTTTTATGGTGTTCAAACACTTAGAAAGATGACGCCTATTGGCAACAAGATGTCTATCGAATATATTCCTGTTGTTATCACCGACAAACCGAGATTTAGTTATCGAGGAATGCTCTTAGATGTCTCAAGGCATTTCTTCCCTGTCGCACATGTAAAGATGCTTCTAGACATCATGGCACTGCATAACATCAACCACTTCCATTGGCATTTAACGGATGACCCTGGGTGGCGTATACAAATCAAGAAATATCCACTCTTGACAGAACTCGGAGCGAAAAGAGATTCAACTGATGAAGGCGCAAATGGATTTTACACGCAGGATGAAATTAAAGCAATCATTGAATATGCTAAACAGAGATTCATCACTGTAGTTCCAGAAATAGATATGCCAGGTCACATCGAATCTCTTCTTGTCGGATATCCACATATTGGATGCTCAGGGGGTCCATATCAAGTTGGAACAACGTGGTTTGTACACAAAGATATTTTATGTGCAGGAAATCCTCAAACTTATGATATGATGAAAGATATTTTAGAAGAAGTCATGGAGTTGTTCCCATCCAAGTATGTGCACATTGGCGGCGATGAAGCACCAAAGACAATGTGGCACAAATGCAGCAAATGTAAGGCGAAGATTCGCGAATTAGGCCTTCATGATAAAAATGGAATGACAAAGGAGAATCAATTGCAGAGATACTTTATGTCTGAGATGAGTAAGTTCATTAGATCCAAAGGCAAAGTAATGATTGGATGGGATGAAAACATCGATGGCGGATTCGTTGAAAATGCAACAATTACCGCATGGCAGGATGAATCTCGTGCTGTTCTTGCAGCGAGAATGAACTATACTGTCATTCAAGGAAACAGAATGAAGCTGTATTTCGACTACAAGCAGACAGTCGATGCTGATCCAGATGGAATACAATTAGGCAATTATTTACCTGTCGAACACGTTTACACTTATGATCCAATTCCAAGTGAATTGACTGAAGAAGAAAAGAAGAGAATCATTGGCGTTCAAGGCTGCCTCTGGACTGAATTCATCTCCAATATTTCGAGATTGATGTATCAAGCACTTCCACGCACAGCAGCGCTCGCAGAAGTTCAGTGGTCACATGAGAAGAATTACGGCAAATTCGTTGAAGCACTGAAGAAGATCAGCAACATCTATGACCTTCACAAATGGAGATATTGCCTTAATCTTTCATGAGATGTTTTATTAATTGTATTTTTTTATATTAGTCAATAATAGTATAATGTTTATGATGTCAAATGATAGAGATTTTTTACTCATAATTATTATTGGAGAGAAGATATAATATCCAATCATTTTTTTTTTTTGATTGAAAATATTGGAACACAAAACAAATTGTTAGTTGCAAATTCTTATTCGCACACGTTTCACAAAACGTTACTGGATTAGGAATAACAATGTCATCTGGCCAGTGCGTACAATATAGACTATGCTATTTCAATGTTACGAATGATAATTATCAGCCAAGTTGCAATATTGTTGCTGATCGCGGAAGCACAAACACAAAAATCATTTACTTGATTCATCCATTACATTGACAATTACTTCGGCTGATTCTTTTAAATTAACATATGGAAATCAATTAATATCGAGAATCAATGTTTCTCAGAATGTTGCTGAACGATATGTTATCTACAGATTGAACAATGACAATTATTCTGTATCCAGACAATTATTTAATAATTATGCAAATAATAATAATGCATCAATAACAACCTGTTTAGTGTTTGACTTATATTCGTACACAATCGAATAAAAAATATCCCTTTCCACATCTCTGTCAAAACATGCAGTTATCGATATTGAAGCAATAAGTATTTTTAAAATTTTGCGCAATACTTTATTAAAAACAAACAAAATCTATATCTCAAACTCAGAGCTTCCAGTATATTCTTCCTGTTGCTCTACATTCTCAGCCTTCATTGGAAAAGATGGATAAATCATTGATCCAGGTCCATAGGATGCTCTCTTCTGTTTTGAGTTTCTGCTGAGAGCCAATGGATGGAGCTGATGCTTGAACAGAGAAGAAACAGTTGACTTTGTCTTCAAGAACTCTGTGAAATAAGGCATCATCAATAATTCATCAACTTTCGCTCTTTCCTGAGGATCCACGACCAGACACCTAACAATGAGATCCCTGAGGAGTGGATCGTCAACAGCGCCATCAGCATAAACACCTTTTCTAATTTTCTTGGAAAGCATTTGCATGTCTTTCGAGTAAAACGGGAGTCTGTTTGTCGCTATATAATACAGTGTCACGCCAAGAGACCATATATCACTCACCAATGGATCATAGATAACATTTGTGAATATTTCGGGCGCCATGTAAGCTCTCGTGCCCTTGAAAGTGGAGCATTCTGCAGCCTCCTGGTAGTGGCAGGCTAATCCAAAGTCAGAAATTTTAACTCTCCCGTATCCATCGACCAAAAAATTACCGGGCTTAATATCACAGTGAGCGATGTTCTTGTCGTGGCAGGCTTTGATAGAGAGGACTATGTCATGGACAATCTGAAACAGTACTTCTTTCTTTGGCTTTCCCAATACTTCTAAGTATTTCAGCAAATCATGAGGGCAGTATTCTATAAGCATATAATGGTATTTCTCGTAATGAAAATACTGGTACACCCTGACAATACGCGGGTTGTCAATCAAACTTAGGCAATTGACTTCTTCTTGGTGAAAATGTGATTCTTCAATCTTCTTGAGAACGAAATTTCGATGATACTTGGGGACAAATGCGAGGTAGACAGAGCCGTAACCGCCTTGAGCAATCATATCCAGTGGTTGGATGCCCTGGGACTGAATAAATTCGACTTCTTTGCTATCCATAGAAAATAAACAATAAATAATTTGAGAGAGTTCACTCAATAAATTTTAAATTCAATCAACGTAATTGAAAACATTGCTGAACATTGGATTCTAATATTCTATTTGTAATGAAATTTTCGAAATTGAATAATTGTAAACTTCCAAATTATTGAATATAATTTTATGCATTGAGATTATTAATAACATTAATACTAAAATTATTTTAGTATTGAAAATGCATTATATATGATATAGAGCATTGCCAATTCTTTGAATAAATTTCAATTGTTATCAATTTTTTATGATTTAGTGCTATACTACTATAGATAATAAAGATTCGTTTTTGTAAACATTTTACATTGAAAAATATTATTCGCTGTCATCCATATAAGTAATGAATATTATTTATCAAATTCTCATCGTTTTCACTTTCTGAGTATATTCAAATTAATTAATATGTTTTTCTAACTTCTAAATAGTAATCAGAATTATATTGCTGATATTTTTCTCTTTGAATTTTTTTCAATTAAATTTGTCACTTTTGAGGCAAAAAGCAAAAAATTCACATTTCATTACATTTAGAAATCAATTCACAACTTGTTTATGTTAAAATATTAGTATACTGCTCAAGTATAATCATGTTTCTCGTTCTCGTGAAATGAAATATATTCTTATAAGTGTTTATAAAATATGAAACGTGATTTTGTATGTATTACAGTCTTTTCACTTGCGCCATTGCTGCATTTCACCTAAATACTGATTTTGCATAATGATGTCAATCTATCTTTTAATTCTTAGTTCTCTTATTGATTACGCATGTCGACTTCCATGAAAATCACACGAATGGAAAACGATTGAGTAGCAAAGACCTTTTTAATAAATTCGATATGAGAATATAAAGAAAAAAAATTATTTCACTGATAATATAAACAGTTTACACAAATATAAAAGAACAGCAAAGACATAAAAGTTTAAAACAAAATATAAAAATGCAAATCAAATTCAATTAAACAATGAAGATACAGAGTTCATGTGGATGTGCTCTCTCGATGCACTTATCGCTTTGTGAAGGATGTTTGTTCTCGACGTCTTCACTTGAAGATAATTATTTGGTATTGCTTTCAGAAAAAGCGACTTTTGTGGTGCCTTCGGGCAAGAAAACCAATCAGATCTGTTCTTCTTCAACTTCTTGTATGATGCGTTCAGTAAATAAGGCATTTCAAGCAGATCGTTCACATCTGCTCCTTTTCTAGGGTTAATAACGAGACAAGAATGTATCAATTCTGCGAGCAATGGATCCCTTATATTGGACAGCTGATAATTTGCGTTACATATCTTGAAAACGAGTTAATTTGGATTTGGTGACGCGAAAGGGAGAACACCGGTCGCTATATAGTAAATCGTGCATCCAAGGGACCATATATCGCATGCCAATGGTGAGTACTCTTCTTCATGATCGAATAACTCTGGAAGCATAAAATCTACAGTACCTTTGAAAGCAGGACACTTTGGATTGTCGTTGAAGAGTATAGAAAGTCCAAAATCACCAATTTTGACTCTTCCATATCTATCGAGCATGAAATTCCTTGATTTGATATCACAATGTGCGATTCTTCTATCATGGCAAGCTTTAACCGCTGTTATCATGCCTTTGATATAGTATTTCAAATTATCATCCAAATCGTTGGTGTTTGTTTTCATCATTCGTTCTAAATCAATTGAACAATATTCCATTAACAAGTAATAATAGCCATTATAATTGTAATATTTGTACAGATTAAAGATGGAAATGTCATCTATAGCTTGTAAACAGTCAACTTCTATCTGCTTGAACCTCTTTTGTGGAAACTTTTTCATTGCGTAATAGTCCTGATACTGATTGCAGTAGACATAGTAAAATGTGCCAAATCCGCCCTGCGCGATCATGTTCAACACCTGAATGTTGTGCGCACTGAGGAAAGCCAATTCGTCATCTTTCATGCATGAAAATTTATATATTTTTTTGAATAAAAGTGAGATTTCATTGCCGTTATGAGTATAGTAATATAATGAAGTTTGTAATTGAGTTTTTCTCAAATATTTGAAATCATTCACAGAATTTGTTTGTGCAAATTTCGCAAATGTATTTTGATATGTTTATTTGAAAATAATTTAGTGAAAATATCAGCGGGAAAAAGGATATGAATAAGTGTTATATTAAATTCGTTTATCAAAATTATATTACAAAAATTTGAAAATTTTTGAAAATTTTGTCTTAATTTTTAATTGCAGAGTTGACCAATTAATATGATTATTGTAATAAAATTGAAAATATCAGAAATTACAAATCCACAATTTTTGAATGATATACACAGAATTCAAAATTCATGTAATAATTGTACAAAATAATTTGAGATAAGTAATCTGATTTTAGTGAAAAATTGGGAATCTGATATCGATGGCGAATAGCCTCTCATGATATCATATATCACAATGATGAAAAAATTGAATTCTTTAGCAATTCTCTTTCTCAAATTGATTTTTTTTTTCGTTTTATAAATGTTTATTTCACACTTTTATTTCCAAAATCTAAAAAAAGTTTCAAGGTTTTGTTTAGTGTTCAAAATTTTTTACAATTGTTTTAAATTTACTTATAGCATCTATCTAAGCATAATGTGTGAATTAGCAACGATAGTCATTTCAATCTGTTTCAAAAATAAAACTGTTATCAATTGTAATGTACAATATTTCTCATGTTTTCGTTTTATTAGTGGATTAAATTTTGAAACGAAAACGAGGCTTTTATTAATTTGACATAATGTTGTGAAAAATTGATTTTGAAATATCCTTCTAAATATGGCTGTTCATATATAAGATTATGCATGCAGAAAATTGACGATGTGGCAAAAATCAAAAGATATAGTCCAAAATTTCGTCCGAGATGTCTCAAAAAATTGAATGATTTTGAATGGTATTTTAGCGTAAACTATTGAAAAAGCTTGGACTACATTTTGGATGGAGAAAACATTCAATTTTTTTCAATTAAATAATCGTTTAGTATTCAAAGAAAAAATAAATAAAACCGAAAATATCGGGACTACAATGAACATATATCATTTTCCATTTTATGAAAATTTTATGAAATTTTCGTATATGAACATTTGTAGTCCTTTGCTTAACTATTTGGCGGACATCTTAAGTAGAGCATGCTCAATAATCATATATTCAATTCAATAAATACTTTTGCCATGTTTTCGTTAACTTTTTATGAATTGAGATTTCGAAATTTTGCTTGAAATGATAATTAACAACCGTGGATAGGAAAGCATATTGATATAAAGAAGAATACAGGACTAAAACCTTGAAAAATTAAGGAATTCAATATGAAATGGTATTCAAATTTCGGCTTTTTGGGAATTCTACATTATGAGGATAATATAGTTCCATGCTGTAAACATTTTTGGTGTTAACTATCTCCAATCGTAAGGCGATAGTGATGGATCAGATGTTTAACGTACATTATTCTAAAATGACCTGATTTTTATTGTTTATGATCTCTAATAATTAGAAAATCTGATTCTCTGCTCAAAATTAGTCAAACATGAAATTTTGAAATTTTGTCAAGATGAAACTCACCATAACTCAATTTTGGTTTTGTAGTTTTGAAATATACACAAAGAAACAGATGAAAATCATGTTATTTCATAATTTTATCAAACAATAAAAACTTTTTTTGTGAAAAAGTCATCAAATCTGGTTTTGCTCTTTTCATTCTGACTTTCCTATCGATGTGAAAGTGGAAAAGCGCACAATTATTTAAAAGAATGAGAATTTATTTTTATGGATTTTGAAAATATGATTTTATACATGCAATATTATTGCTGGGCAGAGTATAAACGATTTGTAGTCATGATATATAAGAATCTCATACAATTTGCCTTCAATCAACATTTTATTCGATTAATGAATATTTTGCATTTTTAGATCAAATATCTTTCTTTAATCAATATAATTTACGTTTATGATGTTATTTTCTCATTTTATTACACTATACAGATTTCCGACGAAATTTGAGGATTTTAGGAATTTGAAGTAAAAATATCATCTCTATATTAAATGCCATTCTACATAATAAAAATTTGAAAAAAAAATAAATTTTGAAATAAATACTGTAAACATGATTTAATCCCTGTTTTGTTAATTTTTGTACGTTAAAAATTATCAAAGAATTGTGACACATAGGACGGCATTTTGAAAAAACTATAAAAGCAATGAGAATATATTAACAATAAAAATATCATTCTATAGAGGTCATCACACTTATGAGTTTTATGTACAACTCACTAAATATTATGATGTCATGCAAAGCATGTTGAACTCACACAATTTAAAAATTATCATCTACTATTAGAAAATAATTCAATTAGTGTAGAAGCCTGTGTAGCTCAACCGGATAGAGCATAAGACTCTTAATCTTGGGGTTACGGGTTCGAGTCCCGCTACTGGCTTTTTCGATGTTTTTTCCTTTCCCTTTTCTGTTTTTAGCTGACGAACAGACGCTCGCACAGTCCGCTGTCAACCTTTTCGGTCAAAAAATTTTGGAAAAAACTCAAAGGTTTGTAAGATATATATATATCAGACAAAGAATTTTACAATCCAAGCGAAGAGAACTATGTGCCAGCAAATGAACTAGCTGTTAAACCAGTATTTAATAAATCCTATATCCAACCTCTAGCTGAAGCACCATCTTCACCATCTAAACCATCACGTCCTTGTGGTCGGGTATTACCTTTATCTCCTTTTTCACCAGTATCACCGGTATCTCCTTTTAATTCATCATGATGTTTATTTAAATAATCTAATGTTAATAAATCTACATTTGTTTCATCACTTAATATATTAGATACTACTTTACCAGATATTTCTATAGGCTTTTAAAATTTAATTATTTCATTGAATTCAGAGTTATTATTTAGTAAACTAATCAAATAAATAATATAAGTTAATGAATTTCTAATGGATTCATCAATTGTACTTTCTTTAAATATAATATCAGTATTTGATATAAATGGTAAATATACTATTGTTTGTCTTGGATCAAATGCTCTATCGATATAAATCAAACGTGATGTATTACCATCAGATATTATTAAACTTATATTATCAAAACTTAATCTGTATTTATCAAATACTAAACACTTAGATCTTTCGCTAATATATGAATATGGAGCAACTGACATTTTAAAATTAATAAAACCTGTATTTCTATTTGAAATCGACAGATCCAGTAAATTACAATAAGATTAATATTAACACAGAAATACCATTATATGATTATGAGATTATTATGATACTTATTAAAAACGTTTCTTTTAATTCAATTATAATATTATGTGATGAAAACAATTACATAAAAATACAAACATCACATGGTATTATAACTTATTATTTACAACTATGATGTCACTAGATTTATTTTCAATTTCAGAATACTTATATCTAAATGTATTTCACCAAGATATTAAAGTAAATTATAAGGATGATAATACATTAGTATTATCTGGAGATATTATAAATATATTAGAATGTTCTCATAGAGCTAAATTAATATTAGGATTATATCATACATCATTGCCATTATCAGCAAATAATAATATTATAACAATATCATCAAGTCCTATTATTAATTATAATAATATCTGGTATAACTAATGAAAAGAAATTAGAATATATATCTTTAATTTATAACATTAAAGAATTCATATTACCATTTGTACCTATTATTAGTAAAACACCTGGAAACTATATCAAAATAAAACCTTATGAATTAAATAACTTAGAATTTACATTAGTAGACGAATTTGATAAACCTATAGAAATCAAATCACCTATAAGTATTGTATTAGAAATAATATATGAAAAAGATTATATCCCTTTGTTTTATATTAATTAATATAATTAAAACGATGTCGAATAGCATTCTTAAAACATATTCAAAAGAATTTAAAAAAGGACCAGCCAAGCATAAAAACATAAATAAACAAAAATCATTAGCTGAAACTTATAATAGTGAATTCTATAAAGATGATAATGATTCTCAAAAGTATCATAATCGTAGACCAAAATTAGTAGAAGCTTATTATAATGACTTCTAAAATAATCTTAATCCAAAATTTGTATCAGAAACTTATAATAATGAATTTCATAATGAACCAAAAAAACATAAAAACGTTCGTGTAATGGATTCTGATTTACAATCATATTCTAAAGAATTTTAAAAAGATCATGCTGAATATAAAAACATAAATAAACAAAAATCAGTATTAGAAACTTATAATAGTGAATTCTATAAAGATGATAACGATTTTCAAAAGTACCATCATAGAACACCAAGTTGGGTAAAATGGTATGAACTTGGATTTCATGATGAACCAACTGAACATCGTATCATTCCTAATAAAGTATCTAATGAAACTGATGAGGATAAGTATGTATTAGATAATTGGAATATAGTGATGAATAGTTTAAATAAAAAAGTATCTGATTTTGCTATTATATGACAGATAATTCTATCATTAATTCATATTCTATGTTATGCAAACACTGCTGAAAAAGGTATAGTTGTTGGAGAAGCTAATAAGAAAATACATGCTAAAATTGAAAAATATAAAAATCATGATATGGATTTAAAATTCAGAAAAGTAATAAGTATTTATCTATATCACTATCTAAGAAAGATTAAACATAAATGTAATTTAATATTAAATAAAATGTCTATATATGATCAATATCTTAAAATATATAACAAATAAAAAAGATCTATACCCAATTTTTATATAAAAATCACAGTACTAGTATTAATTCATGTGAATTATTAATTAAAAAACTTGATAAGATCTATAAAGAAGTTGTCGATGAAGATGAGGAAGATAATATATTACTTATTATGAAACATTATAATGAAATTGCTTCTAAAAAGACCAATCTTGATAAAAACTTAAAAGCCAAATTTAAGCAAAATATTGATAATCTTAAATCCAATATTAACAAGTTAACAAATACAATAGCAGATATTGGAGATGCTGTACCTGTAGATGAAGAAACACTTAAAAAATTAAAAGATATGAAACTGTCTGATTTAAGTGCGTTATATTTAAGTCAAATGATGAAAGATTTAGCAAATGAATCAACATTTACATTATTAAAGTATTATAAAGATAATGTTAAATTAGATGATATGATTAAATGGCTTGAAATTGAAAGTGATGCATTCCCTAAAACTAGATTAAAAGGATCCGGTTCAATATATTTATTTAAGAAGAAAGTTAAATATTCAGATTTAAATATTCCTGAAGAAGAAAAGGAAAAAAAAACAGTTTCCCAGAACAAAGAAAGATTTTGATGTAAATATAAAATTAAATGGTGAAGTACTTAGAGGTAGAACTACTATTTTCGAGAATTACTTTTCTTATGGTGATAATGAAAATGAACTTAAAGATATGTTCTTGAAATCGATTAATACTTCTATAGTGAAATTTAAAAATGAATTGGAAAAACATAATAAAAAACCTAGGAAGACTACAAATAAGAAATCTAAAGATACTGAAGAAAAACCTAAGGAATCGAAATCTAATGATGGTCCTAGATTCGAAAGCAGAAAATAACGATGATATCTTAATTAAGATATTGGAGTTGAAAAAAGTAAAATTAATAGTATAGACTGTTTAATGAAAAAAATAATCTCAGGTAATAAAACTGGGATAATAACTAATAAATAAAAATTAAATATTATGGTAATAGCATCATTAGGTTATTACGATAATATTATAATAATAAAAACTTTAATTCTACATCAAAATAAAAATGTGAAATTACTTTATTAAATTTAAATTTATATTTTTTATAAATTATGAAAAAAAAAAACATATTTTTTATCCTATATTAAAACAAATGATGAATCAAATTATTAGAGAACCAATTTCTGAAGGTTATGAATTTGTTCAATATAATGAAAAGTTAAGATTAATTCATAGCATTAATGATGATATGTATCAAATGAATTTGATATTAAAATCTTGTAATGCTTTGGAACATAAAAGAACACGTGATTGGTTTAGAAATCAAACAACACAGGAGTATTTACAGGAATTGAAGCTAAATGGCGAATTCACCACTAAGACTTTATATGAGAAAAGAAATGATTTGCCAGTTGAACTAAGAGGTATATACTGTCATAAGCTTTTAGTTAATACGTTTGCTATTTGGGCTTCACCTAAATATGCTGTTCATATTGCTAAGTTATTAGATGAATTATATTCTAATGAACGTTATGAATTAGAAAATAAAAATAATGAATTAAAACAATAATTAGATCATCATGTTGAACGTTCTGAACCAAATAAATATAAAAAGGATTATATCTTAATGTTATGGTATAAAGATATTGGTGATAATAAGATAGCATTATCATATACCCGTTGTTGCTATGATTAGATTAAAAAGATGAAAGATATTAAAGAAATATATGATGGAAAAATTATATAAGGTTTTATGATGAATTACCAATTAGTATGAGTACAGCTAAAGATATTAAACTAATTATTCAGAATTAAAATATACAGTGCAAACCTAAATATACCACAACTGAAATTAATAAATCTGATCTAAATAATATTCTTAGTGATATTGATAATATGATAAATACATTTAGAGATTAACTATTATAATTTAATATTATTTTTTATCTAGTTGTTAAAAAAATCAAAAGTTTTTTTCTCTAATAAAGATGTCCAATGAAAATCAAGTTAAGTATTTTAGTGTTAATAGTATTGTTACACAAGTTAAATCTGAATTTTCTAATAGTAAGAGATTAACAATTATATTCTCTAAATATATTAAAGAAAATAAATTTGGATATAGTGTTAATCCTATACCATTTATTATTGATGGTAAGAAATATACTAATAAAGAATTATCTAAAATATTAGATTTAAATCGTATTAAGATTAATATTAATGTTACATATACTAATATTATTAGATGTAACGATTCTAATTTCTTTGCTATTGATGTAGATCTAACTAATGTTAATTTTATAGATACTGGTGATAAACATTTTAAATATTATAATCATAAACTAATAATTGTTAATAATAATATTATGAATATGGTATTACCAAAGATTGAAACATTAAATATTAATATTAATACACAATTAGATGAATTAATGTTAGAAGAATAAACATTATGATACTTCACTATTTTATTTTTATCAAAGTATTTAATGTCACTTCAAGATTTATATAATAAATATAAATGGAAAAGATTTAACAAATTATACAATGTAGCTAAAGATAAAGGTTTTAAATCTAAAGATGTTAGAACATTTCTAAATAATATAGATCATGATAAAAATAATATAAATATTAAACAATACTGTTTACCAATATATTCTAATACACCTGATAGTTATCAATTTGATACATTAATACAAAGTAAATCATCTAATGCACCATATTTCTTAATATTCATTAATATTAATTCTCGTAAAGCATATGCTTATCCTATGATGAATAAAAATAAGAATAATGTTATTGAAGTATTAACGAAATTTATAAATGAACATAAACCTAAAACATTAACATCAGATCAAGATGGTTCATATTTATCAGATGATATAATTAGACAATTTCAAAATAATAATATCGAATATTATACAACAGAAAAACCTAATCATAATATATTAGGTATTATTAATAGATTAATAAGAACATTACGAGATTTAAATGAAGATAGAGATTTCACAGAAGAATCGATGAAACATTATATTAAGATATATAATAATACTATGCATTCATCTATAAATATTAAACCAAATGATTTTAATGAAGATGATGAAAAACAGTATATTAATAATATGAGAGATAAAACTAATAGAATAATTATTAATCCTAATTTCACATTAAATACTAATGATGATGTTAGAATAATAAACGATAATAATAATATTGGTAAACGTAGATCTAATTTATCTAAAGAATATTCTTTGATTTATCATTTGATAATTCCTTTCGAATTTCTTGTTTAATTTCATCTCTAAGTGATTGGATGTTAATTGTATCTGACATTTTAATAAGATAAAACTTTTGATTTTATTTATAATTAAATGAGCTTAAGTAAATCCGAAAGTCAATCAATTAACCAACCTCATTAACTCTTGATCACCATTATTGCCTATCATTATAATTTACAATCTATCATTCATATTTGATCATCATTATGATATGAAATCAATCGGTCATATTTAATAATCATTGCGATATAGAACTATTCATCTTCATTTATTTATCATTAGCATGATATGAATTCAATTATAAACGTTATGAAATACAATCCATCATTCAATTTTAACATTGTTATGATATGAAAACAATCCTTCACATTTGATTGTCATTATAAAACACTACTATGCAATTCATGAATGCTTTATGTGTCCATATTGTTTCGAGTATCAAAGAGCCGCAAAATACAAATTAATCAATTCATAATTCATTTACAATATCTGTTATTGAGAGACTTTCATCCGACGTCACTTTTCGAAAAATAACCTTTTATTTATCACATTTCCAAAAATAATGCAAACAGGAACTTATAGTGACAGAGTTGTTAAAGAAGCCTGGAGCTATGCACAAATGGACAACATTGATAAACTTAAGGGCATTTGTCCATCACAAGTTGATGTAAACGCGTCCACTAAAGCTTCAGATAATCACGCTCACACATTATTAATGTCTGCGGCCACCCATGGATCATTGAGGTGCCTGGAATACTTGATTCAAAATGGCGCAACTGTTAACAAGAAAAATTTCTACGGATATACAGCACTTCACTGGGCAGCGTATTCTGGTAGGACAGAATGTGTTGATTTTCTTCTACAAAGCGGTGCCAACATAGAGGCGAAGACAGGTGACGGAATGACGCCACTTCATATCGCAGCACATCGTGGACACGTTAAATTCATGGATTACATAGTCAAAAAGGGTGCAAATCCTAACGCCGTGAACAGTGAAGGATGGACAGCAATGCATTACGCAGTTATTGGAAATCATAAACCAGTTGTCGAGTTCCTGTTGAAACTGAAGATTGATTACAAGTCATTCGACTCCAACATGAAAACTATCGATTCCCTTGTTGAAGAATATGGCAGAAATTGGTTTACTGAAATCGCCAAATAATTTCTCTTTTATTTCGCTGCTTTGTTGTTTTTAAATTACTATTGTGATATTCATTACATTCTCCAAAAATAACTATTTCACATGATATTAATTTGAAAATTTAGTTTCAAATTTGATTTTTTCGAATCAAACACAATTAATGACCATAATGTTTAAAGGTCTAATTCTAATCATCCTAACAATTCCAAATATTTCATAATTCATATTTGATTTTATCTGAAAATATTTTGCTTTGTTTTTACGTGTGTATTATGGGATTCTATATGATTAAACAATTCTCTGATATAGATATATTGATTGGCAGATGTGTTTAATGATATACCATAGATATTGATTGATATAAACTCAAATTAAAGTGCTCCAAAGGATATTAATAGTATTTACCTTCATTTCGTAAACTATGTTTGTGGCAATATATCGCTGGTTCTTTAACAATTGATTTTTAGTATAATAAAAATTCTGGTATATTTTGCATGTCAGAGCCCCCATGTTAAAATGTTAGACCCTTCATTGTTATATATTTTTAGTATGGCAGACTATTATGTTTTAACTGATTTAGACCAATTCGCGTCAAAGATTTCACGCTTCAAATACGGCTGCTGCGCGTTGTATGGCAACAAAATTGCGTTCGGAGCTCCGGCCGGAAGTGTTCATCTTTATAACCTGCAGGAAGCGTCATCTCCGATGATTGTTTCCATACCGTCTATCGTTACTGCGATCCAGCTTCTCTCTTTCTCTCCAGGAGGAAAGTTTTTGGCTGTTGGAGGAAATTCTTCGCTTCATTTTATCGAAGATCCACTTACGAATCCTGTTGTCAGTTATTCTGTCGATTTGAAAGGCAAAAGACCAACAACTGTCGGTTGGATATCAGAGCCGCCGCCGAAAATCTCGAGAACTCCGTTTCTCCTCATTGGCGATGAAACTGGAGGTGTCTGGACTGCCAAACATCAGACTGCAGATTATATTACTACTGTCAATTCTCAAATCGTTCAATTACAATATATTAACGAAGAATCGATTCTTGTTGGCGCGAAATCAGGTCCTTGCTTCATAAAAGGCGGAAATGTCGTCAATATAAGAGGTAAAAAGACCGCTGGTGACTTCGGATGTTTATATTCTCCAGTACATAACGCGATATTCTTCTCCAAACCTGATGCTACGCTTTTAATCGCTTCTCCTGAAGGAAAACCACAAGCAAAGATCAACCTTTTAGATCAAGCTACGGTTCCAGAAAATATCTCAACAAATCTCTCATTTTTGTTATTATGCTCAACGTTTTTGATTTCTGTGGGTCAAAACTGCCTCACATACATCGTTAACTTAAACAAAGGTACTCCAGAAGGACATTTTGTACCAACATCAGAATTTTGCGATTATTCAGTTTTCAAAAATTACGCTCTTTTAATGTGGAAGGAGAAAATCACTCTTTTCAAAGTCTGTGAAAGCAACGAAGAATATTATCGTCATTTAGTTGACCAGAAACAGTTCGCAAAAGCACAACAAATAGCGATTAAAGATAACGTGAAAGATATGAAATTGCTGAAACTTATGGCTGTTGATCCTTTACAAGAATTTGAGCAATATTTGCAGAAAGTAGATTTCGAGAGCCAACCACAGCCATTGAAGTCTGTAGATCAAAAATTTTATAATTCTTTGATGGCAATGAATGTAATCGAAAATTCAGTCATGGAAAAACTCAAAGCAATGCTTCCTCAACTTGCTCTTGAGCCAGAAGTTGCTTCTCAAGTCAGAAAATTCGTAATTCAGAATCCAAATGAATACTTCAACTGGTCTAAATACTTAAATGCAGATGATATTGTTTGCGAAGTTAACTCAAAGCCAGAATATGCAAATGTCGTCAAGAAGATCGCTGCTCAAGGTACATCGTCGCTGTGCAAGATGATATCGAACATACAGAGTGTTGATATATCAATATTAGTTGCTAACTCACCGCCAATATATTTGCACAACATCGATGAAGCTCGAAAGAATTTGTTCATTGAAAAGATGGCCAAATATGATGAATTCTCGGAATTTCGCACTCCTGCGAAAACAGAAACTCTCATGGAGTCTCCGTATCAAGAAGAGCTCTCGAAGATTGGCGAAAATCCAACACCATTCGAAGTATTAAACCTTCTCAAACTAAGTGACTGGGAAGAAAAGATCACTGAAGCTGTCGACGAACTGGCTAATCAGGCTGAGAAGTTCTCTCTTCAGAGTGTCAACAGACCACTTCCTCCATGGGTTGAATCAGTCATCGAATCCGAGGAGAGCGACACAACATTTGATGTCAAATCTGAAAAGATTTGCGGTGGCAATTGGGGTGTTCATCCAGATCTCTCAGTCTGTCCAATCTGCGGTTTATCACTTAATCTCGGAGAGAATACAACGAGTGCTGTTACATTTCCGTGTGGCCACACATATCATATTAGTTGCTTAAAGACAAGATACTGTCCTATCTGTTATTCTTGCAAATTAAAATAAAGTTTTTGTTTGTATACAAATTTAGCATTGCAAAGAAAATTCATTCGATATTATATTGTTATAGTAATAGACTTTTTTAACGATTTAATTCCCAAATAATGAATTTTTCTTTGCAATGTTAAATACTATAAAAAAATCCAAAATATATAATATTTGTTATAGTATTTTATTCTATTCCCAAATATTGTTATAGTAATAGACTTTTTTAAACCATTTAATTGTTCATTTAACTTGGGTACAGTATATATTAACAAGTGCTTGTTAGTAAAAATAAGAGAATATGTGGTTTCTATGTGCATATCTGGGTTTTATAGAAAAGGCATTGATTACAGGGAGTAAAGATTGACCTGGATCAGCAAATTGAAATAAAAATAACATGCGAATAGAATGCTTTGAATTGGTTTAGCTGTCTTGGAAACTCTGTGAGACTATATCTGAAACTGGCGGCAGTTTTTATTAAGGCAGCTTGAAAAAAAATTACTTGAAAATATCTAAATCTAATTTTTAGATCTAAAAATTATTCTTTTTTACATGTCAAATATTGTTTACGTGTCATCATTTTTGTTCATGAAAAGTGTGAATTTGGATGTTTTGTCGAATCCAAATACCGCAGAATTCCTTGAAGAGCTTGAAAATGCCGAAAATTCGTTGATCCCTAAGCAAGCGAAGGCGTTTTTCACTAAAATTATCGAAGTTTTTGAGAAAGATATCCCGTTAAACGTCTCTAAATTCGTTATCAAGGTAATATCGCAGTTAATTGAAGATGATACCATCTTTAGCGTGTTCATTTCAAATGGTTTTGCATCAAAACTTCCGTTTAATAACAAAGGTTTGAGAAGGCCTTTATGTGATTTCATTTGCACGATGATGCTGAAAGACATAAACTCAATAGATACTGATGTCGTCGCTAGCATGACAGAATTGATAAATTTTGAACCTTCGAAAATGTTAACTTTAATTGCTTATTATTCTGAAAGTTTTGACGAAGCGGACGATCCTTGGCCGATGTTGGATATCCTTTTCACAAATTCAGAACCGTTTGAAGAACCAGATATCGCTGAAGATTATCTTTCATTATTAACTCATTTGATAAAAACATATAAAACATTCAGACGCGAAAGATCCCGGCACACTTGGAAGCGAGTCACAAAGCTTCTTGCATCAGAAGATGTAAACACAGTTAAAACGTGCTATTTGGCATTAATAGAAATCTCAAAACATTATGATCAAGGAAAAATCAATGCTGCACATCTTAAAAAGCATCTTAAGATCGAAGAACTACAACCTACAATACTCTCATTTATTTTACTCGCAAAAATTAATCCGATTAATTTTTCGAAACCTTTGGTTCTCAACAGCCTTATTCAGATGGCTTCGCATGATATCAATGCAGCACTTGTCCTAATGCAACTAGCAGCATCACCAGAAGTCGCGCAGGCATTGGCATCAATCAATAATTGGCCATTGAAGAAACTTCCATCGATAAATGACACGTTCAGATTGGTTCTCATTGTCATAAAGAATAAAGCTGCAAGGAAAATGCTCTATAAGACAGAGGGATTTTGCCAGTTCCTTGCGAATATATCCAAAACACGAAATTCGAGTACATTGTCGGCGATTTGTATCTTAGTGAGGAGACTTCCGATTTCAGCAGAATTTGTCCAAAACTTGAGTGAAAGCGGCTTCATAGAGACATTCTATACATCATGCGAGAGCTCTGGTGATAAAGTAGCAATGCATGCTTTCTTGCTGCTGACTGATAGACTTCTTGATGGAGGTTATGCAAGAGAATTCATCGATGCATGTGATTTAGTTTCTGAACTTATTAAAGGCGATAGTGATTTGATTGAGCCTGCTTCGTACTTAGCAGTTAATCTTGCTGAGCACAAGCGATGCTTAAGAAAACTATTAGAAAACGGCGTTGATCAATTTTTCGAGGCCAATGCAAAATCCGGTCCATTAAAGAAAGTTTCCAGGCAATTTTTGAGTCTCATTCAAACTTAGCCTCTATATCTTATATTTTGTTTGTAAATACCATATATATATTATATGAGAAATCTAGTTCCAAAAACAATTCTAATAAAAGCAATTTTACGGGCAACAAAATTAAATTCTATGATCTTATTTCAATGTGATGAATGATCTTAGATAATGCAGTTTTATTATTTTTACTTAAAATTACCAGCTTTGGAACAAAAAAAGTTCAAAAACTGACATTGTGGAATCATAAGATACTACTGATTGGAAAAGTGATATTTTTGCTTTGTTTTTGGACAATGCAAATATACAAAAAAATGCAAATATGATCGAATACTCAATGGAGAGAAATTAGAATGGCCGAATAATCTGGTGGGACAATTTCCGAATCGTATATGATTCTCTTCTAAAATGATAAGTTTTGAATTGAAAATAATCGTATGTTCTATAATGGAAATACGATTATTGTCAATTCAAAATTAATCGTTTTGGAAGTGAAAATAATCATATGATCCTATAATAGCAGTTTTTCGACATTTTTTGGGAGCTATCGCGCCCGTAAATGTCCAAAAACTGCTAATTTGAGAATGACAAAATTATAGATATGTTTGAAGAAAGATAATCATGATATGTTTCCATGAACTATATGATACATAAACAATGGGTTTTTCGATTAATGGAGCCAAACAATTAAATGTTTCATCATTAGCATCACCGTCTTTGTTAATATAAATTATTAAATGTGTTTCCTTACTGTTTCTAGTTAATTTTATTATTTCCTTCATCATTGAATACGTTTTACCTGAACGTTGGCGCCCAACGAAAACATTAATGGAAATTAAATAAACGTTCGTTCCTTTTACTTTATCCAAATTTTCCTTATTGGTTTTATCTAACATTTGTATTTCCATTTCATCGCTTAAATCATCCTCATCAGCGTCCGAATCATATAAATCATAATTCAATAAAGTCATAATTTAAATGAAAATAAAAATATTTTAATGATGAAGAAAATATGTCATCAGATGTTTTAAATAAAAAAACGAATTGAAGAAGAATTTAATGAATGGAATAATAAACTGAAGAAATATTTAAAGGAAGCAGAAAACGAAGATGTGAAAGTAAAAAGCAGAGTTAAAAATAAATTAAAAAATATATTTAATGCGAATAATACATGTGATATTAATTTATCAAAAGCAATTTATAACGTGAATAGTCAACCGTTTGCATTTTTGATGGAAATTTACATAAATATTTTAAACATACTTCACGATGAAAATGAAGCTAAAGATTACGTTATATCATTTATCACTCAGAATTCGGATATAATAAATTACCTTCACAATGTTTATGGGATATTAAATTTAAATAGTAAAATTTAAATTATTATGTTCAGTCTGTAAAAATGTCTTACATGAAGAGGCTCTTAGTAATAAGTGGAAGTATGCAAAATTCGAGACATTATGGAAGGGTATAAAGTCATGATTGTTTGGTATTCCTAAGGTAATGACCGATAATGAAATGTATGAAATATATAAAACATACTATGAAAACGAAAATAAAGAATATAAGGAGAAACACAAGAAGAAGACGGAAAAGATGGATGGTAAGACAAATGAAAAATTAAAAGGTATTAAGGGAGGAAGTGATAAATTAGAAAATGAGCAGGTAATATTTAAGCTTTCAACTTGGAAAAATAAAATTAAGTTTCACAATTTTGCTAATAAGATGAATTGAGATGATGAAAGAAAAAGAAAACAATGGGAAGATATAAAACCTGTTAATTTCGATTTAAAAAAGAATAAAAAATATTACCTAAATGTAATTGGAGAAAGGGGAACGTTCATTATTGATTATTTTATTTCTTCCGTTTATGTTTGGTTGTTAGTTGTTGAGATGAACACAAGGAAAGCATATGCAGTATTAAGTCCAAACATTAAATTTATAAATGGAAAATGGAAAACACCAAAAGAAACGAAGGAGAACATGAATGCATTAAATACCATTTCATGTTTAAATTCTTTATTAAATCAGGGTGTAAAAATCAATCATAGCTTTTGCGACAAAGAACCAGCATTTACGGGTAATGATTTGGCAATATGGTGCATAAGTCATAATATAACATTAAGAACTTATGTTAAAAATAAAGTTTCAAATTGGGTGAATACTCAGGAAGAATCAAGGGGCGAAACCATTCAACCCTTTCTGTTTTCGATAGAATATGCAGAACATTGAGAAATATGAATTATAATGCAGGTTATGGTTCTACGGAACCTTAATCCTTTCTTTTCTGTCTTCATTATAACTTTTTACATCTTCTGCATATTGACTACTCAATCAATTCCATTCATTCATATCATCCTCATTATCATCTAAATTTCCTCTATTCATATCTTTTACATATTCTTCTCTCAATTGTTCATCCTTTATCTGCTCATTAATTTCATTTCTTATATCTTCCTCTTTCTTTATATCATTTTCGAAAAAAATCATCTTCTCCTCTTTGTTCTTCATAAACGTTTTCATCAATTTCATATTCACCAGATATAAAAACTTTAAAATATCTTCTTTATTAATTTCTCCATCATATTCCAATTCATTTAACATATCCGCAAACGTCTTTACATTTCTTAAATAATATTTGCTAATCTCTATTTCTGCCTCATTTAAAATAGTCTTTATTTCTTCATTTGTAAAATCAGTAGTTTTTATATCTGATGTTCTCACTCTCTGTGTCATTTATATAAAAATAAAAATAAACCTAATTATCCAATCATAAAATTTAAATTATTCATTATCCTTTATTCACTAATTTTCCATAAGTTTTCCATAAATTTTTCATAAATTATGTTCATCACACATCTCTATACATTTTCACTAACGTGCAAGCGATTTTTCATTTCGATTTTAGTTTTCATTCAATTTTTAAAAAAATCCCTCTCTCAATTTCTTCATCATTTACTATCCATTTTTATTATTTTCCTCATTAATTCCTCCTCAGTCGGTGCCACTTTGACGCAAAATGTTAACTTTGTGGTTATGGGGCAAATTTCAAAAGTCATTGAAAAAGTTATTAAATCATAAGTGGATTTAAGTAATTTATTGTGTTGGTATTAAACATATATAAAATATTATTTTTTATATATGCTGTTGTAAAATGTTTTTGTGGAAGGAGAGGAACGGAGAAATGATCCCTACATTCAAGAATTTCATGAGAACCTAAAAAACACACTTCATATAATACTCAAAATATTTGAATGCTGTTGACTGCATAAAGATCAACAATCTGTGATTTTGGAACCGCGAGGATTAGATCATACACAGCGAGGTTAGTCGTATAATCTGCTTATCATTATTCAACATCAGCAAATCTTGTCTAATTTCTTCAACATTTAGGACGAACTGCATCATAATAATCCAATTGATGATGAGTTCATGGTTATACATGAAAAGACTTTTATGCATAAAACATACAATTTTGGCCAAATTTGAGTAATTTAAAAATGTTGCAATTTCCCTTTTATATGGATATAACCGTTAAAAAGGGTCAACTTAAAAATTCAAAATTCATTCAAAATTGTTAAAACTATTGAAATCAATTTTCCTTTGATTGGAACGAATTTTTATTAAATTTAGCTCCGATACAAGATAAGCAGCAATATTATGCTCTCAAAAGTGCTACAATAACAAATTGATTTTTGTGCTCAACTTGAAACAAATATCACATGTTAATGAAAATCTAAGAATATCTGAAAAAGTAATTTTCAACGGATTTTTTAAAATAATTTTATGCAAGAAAATGTTGTGTGTATTTTATTATGCTATCTTTTTTCATCGAAAAGCCGTTTTTATTTTTATATGTTAACGCATTCGAATCTTGGAGAGCTACAAAACTCAATTATATTTAGAGTCTATGACAAAAGTGAACACCAAAAAGTGACAGGGAAACCTTAAAGTCACTTTTCATGAATAAACTGTCACTTTTTGCGCGGGCAAATTGTCACCTTTATAAAAAGTGTCATAAATATCTTTG
>JALKBU010000175.1:0-66622 GCA_023091735.1 Trichomonas tenax
CCACTTATACCACTGGATAGACAACTATCAATATGTACATGAAAGTACTTTCAAATCGAAAAAATATTGATCAGATAAAAAGTTATGAAGGTCGCGGGACTACACCGTAGAAGGAAAAATTTTCCCCTTTATATAACAATATTGAATATTTTTAATGATATGCACATTTAATAATTTTAATATATACATAATATATAAATATTTCATTAGGACATAATTGAAAAATATTAGTTTTTAAGATCGAAATTATTCGATTTTAGATTTAACATTTCAGAAATGAGAGATATTTAGTAGAATTATTATACATAGGATGGCAGTGTTATATCATAAATTATTTTGGTGATGAAAATAAATGTGTAAATATTTTCGAAAAGAAGAGTTATCGCAAAAATAACTTATGAAACAGCCATAAAACAAAGAAAACTGTATAACTCCAAAAGCGAATCACCCAAAATTTTATTGAGTTTAATTGGTCGGAGCGGTCTGTCACTTTTGCAAAAATGTGACAATTAAAAAATAATGTCGGACAGTTATTCAAGATCTATTACGAGGTTCAGCCCCGATGGCCGCCTTTTCCAGATCGACCACGCCCACGCTGCTGTCCAGCGCGGTACGACAGTCGTCGCTACTCGTTCTAAGGACTTAATCGTCGTTGCTGTTGAAAAGACAGCAGTCGCAAAACTTCAAGACCCCCACACATTCAGCAAAATCTGCTCTTTGGACAAGCACGTCATGTGCGCTTTTGCTGGTCTCCACGCTGACGCGCGTAGGCTTGTCCAGAGATCTCAAATCGAATGCCAATCCCATCGTTTAACATATGAAGATCCGATATCCATAGAAAATATTGCCCGCTTCATCGCCACTCTACAGCTGAAGAACACGCAATCTGGTGGTGCACGTCCATACGGCGTTTCAACATTAGTTTGCGGCTTCGATACCCTCACATCAAAGCCACACATCTATGAGACACTCCCATCGGGTACTTACGCAGAGTGGAAGGCAAGAACAATCGGTCGTCACGATCAGGCAGTCATGGAATACCTCGAAAAGCATTATAAGGATGATATGAACGACGAGGAGGCACAGAAGCTTGCAGTTGGTGCTCTTCTTGAAGTAGTTGAGAACGGTTCCAAGAATTTAGAAGTTGCTTTAATGAAACGCAGCGGAACAATGGAAATTATGACAGACGAGGTCCTCGATGCACTTATTGAATCTACAAAAGCTAAATAAACTACATATCTATATGTATTAAAATAATAATAATGCATCAAAACAAAAGCTTCTCATCAAATTTGTATCAAAACTCCTCATCCTCAACTAATAAATATTATTTTGAAACTCAATCAAAATTATTTTTCTAAATTTCTTTATAATAATATGATAAATCATTAATATAAGTCTCATGTTGAATAGATGTCCAAATATCGGGAAATTAAATTGATAATATCGAAAATATAATATATCAAAATATCAATTATAGATATTATTGCTATTTGAATAGTTTCACTTTTTACTGGCATACATATAGTTAAAACCAAATTTACTTGAAGATATGATTTTTTGACATGTAAAAATGTATTCTGACACAGGCAAAATTCTTAAAATCTTTGAAATCATTTCTCACTCAATAATGGTCTCCCTCCATTCTTAATACAACAATTTACGATCTCAGATTTTTGCATTGCAAAATAAGAACAAACAATGAGAAACCTCTGTTTTTGAAGAATATTTTTTTTGATAATTTATGATTTCTTTATTTATCTAATATGTTGTTTTTGTTGTTTACTTCTTCTAAGTCAGAAACGAAGTGGTACACTCATTTTTTCGTGGAAACGTCACCATCACCTACTGCTCAAAACACAAATATAGCTTTAATCAAAACTTGTATATTTTAAATTGTAAATTTTATAATCTTGACAATTGCATTTATTCAACTCAAACCACATCTGATGACATTAAATTGATTCATGCATTTTGTTCGTTTACAGAATGTTCTCAGTGTTTATATTATTCAAATATAGCGGACACTCACTCGAATATTGAACAGTACAACTTCTGTGCCTATGGATGCTCTCTGAAGTCTTCTGCTTCAACATACTGTAATTCCCACTTTTCATATATTTATATGCCTTCTTCAGATGGATTAAATCACATTGAAAGCGGATCAATTATTAAATGTTCTAATAATAGTGATTATAAAAGCTATAGAACTGTCCATCTATCTTCTAAAAACAACAGTGTTACGCATTCAAACATAAGCAAATGTTATGGAAGTCCTTTATTTATTGAAAATGGGCAATTCCAACTTTCATGTACATCAATTAACCACAATTCAGCAAACATTGCGATTTATACAAGTAACTCAATTTCCGGTTCAAGTTATATTTCTATAATCAACAACATAAATATTACAGGTTCATCTATTATTTACCATTATTTTAATACAAATCAGACTCTGCCTTACAGTAATTCAAACTTCATCAATAATAATCCAGAAAAACTATTATTTCGCAACAATTATATAAGTGTTTTTGCAGAGTCATATTATATTCAACATGGAAATCCAAATATTGGTGCCGCCATTCGCTACTCGAGGGATCAAACAATCCCAATTCTAATTATAACAGGTCAATGTGTCCACAAAAATAAACAAAAGCAAACTTCAATTAATGTATTTCAACGACGAATCATCAGCCAAACAATTTCATGCATGAACGTTATTCGTTTATTTTATAAATCTTTTTCATTTTGAATTTATAAAAAAAAAAGCACACATTATAACAAATATTAATTTTTTATTCGACAACTTTCGGATGACAGATCGGGCAAACATGCTTAACTTCTTCGAGGCACTCATCGCATATCTGATTGCCGCAAGTCCTGCACTTCTCAGTGGCAAGATTCTTGTGGCAGATATTGCACAGTGGATCATTAGGTTTTTGTCTAATTCCTGATGTAGCAAATATATCTACTGATCCCATTGGTGGACTCTGTGTTCTCGTTGGTGGTGTTGTATTTAATAAAGGTGATGATTGCAAGTTCGGTGAATATATCATTGAGTTTATTGGGGAACCAGAAACCTGCGGCATTGTCGGAAGAGTGGAGAAATTCGATTTCATATTCACAGGAATCTGCGGTGGATTTGCTGGCTTTGGAGACTGTGCTGGACCTCTCATTGTTTGAGGGTTTGATGATAAAACCAGCTGTGGTTGGATTGATCTGTTAATTTGCTGCGATTGCTGCGGCTGCATTGCGATTTGTGATTGTATTTGTGTATTTGTTGGCGATCTTGACATTGTAAAGTTTATTGCTGACGCCTGTGGGTTGTTGCTAGATAAGCGAAGGTCCGTTAGGGCCTTAAGAGCGGCCTGAAGAAGAGATTGCATTGCCTCGAGCTTCATTTTCATTTGATTTTGATTCATTTCTAATGAAGAAAGTGTCGCTGATTGTTTTTCAATTCTATTTTGAAGAGCGTTGACTTGGTCAAACTGCCCATCACGTAATTCTAATAATTTCGAAATTGTTGTCTTCATTTTGTTGTGTTCTTCCACGAATTCGACCTCCGGTGGATGGCCAGACGTAGAATCCGACTTATTCGTGTCTTTAGCTGCATTCTGTAAGTATTCTAAAATGCTTACTCGATCTTCCTGTGCAGCGATCTGCTCAGGCGTCTTTCCGTTGCAGTCAGCAATGGAAACATCGGCGCCTGCCTCAATCAGAAGGCTCACAATCGCTGGACGATTATGCTGGCACGCAAAATGAAGCGGGGTGCGTCCAGCGTTGTCCTTAACGTCGAGCGGGGCCCTGCACTCGATGAGGACCTTGCAAGTCTGGACGTGACCGAACCAGGAAGCGAGATGCAAAGCAGTGTGACCGGCAGAGTCAGTCAAATCAATCTTTGCACCCATAGTGAGAAGCAGCTGCACGGAGTCGCTGTGGTTGAACCAGCTCGCGTGATGAAGAGCAGCTCTTCCTGCGCCATCTTGTTGATCGACGGCGACGCGGCTTTGAAGCAAAATTTGAAGACAACTAGTAAAACCGTTCTTTGCGGCAATAATAAGAGGAATCGTAACCGAATAATATTAAAAATGAATTGGATTTTGATTTGGATTTGGATCTGCGCCATTCTGAATAAGTAAAGCTAAACACTGATCGGCTCCCACTAAGCATGCCCAGTGAATAGGACGTGAATAAGCAAAAAATGAATTCCATAACTAAAAATAATGAATACTATAAGTAAAAAAATGAATTCCATCAGGAGATTCTATGTCGGCGCCATTTTTAATGAGTAACTTCACGCAGTCAATTGACTTACATCCGATTGCTATCGATAATAATGGAACATTCGTTCTACAAATTGTCTTAAATTTGTATTGTTCAACGACGGATTTGACGAGTGACGTGTTCTTGAGAAGTAGGGCGAGTGAAGTCTCTTTGTTCTGCTCGCAGTACTGAACGGCGAGGCCTAAATCGCCCTTCATTTATAATTCTGATTTTTTACAAAATTGGGATCACTAATATATTGTATTACTTATTTTATTATTAAATTCGAAATTGTAAAATGGAGCGTGTCACTTTTGATCTTTATTTGTCAAAATTTAATAGTTACACGGCATTATTTTTGTTTATTTGGCAAAAATTTATATTACGTGACAAATTTTATTCTTTATCTGTCAGTAAATAATATTACGTGGTAAATTTGACAATTATTTGTTAGAAAATATCTTTACATGACAAATTTATGGTCAAAAATATATTACATGGCAATTATTAATTTGTATTGGTCAAAAACGAATTTTACATGACAAAATTCATTTTGAACAAATTAATTTATTGCAGCCCATGTGAGCCAAAGGTTGTGCTCCATATCGTCTGAGGATTTTATTGCTTTAGGATAATGATAACAATATTAATTCATAAAATAAAAGTTATTTGAAATCAGCTTTTTAGAGTTTGAACAACAATAGACAAAATGTTTTTATAAATGATGATATATAATAAGTTTTTTATCTAAATAATTATTTTTGATTTCTATTGAAAATAAAGTATTTGAAATAAATAGTTTAATTCTAATAAAAGCATACGAATAACTTAAATGTTTTTACTCATCAGCAGCAAAAATACGTTTATACATTGTTAAATCAATCATTTCCTCGTTGGCACTCGCTTTGAGCTTTTCGAGGAACGAAGATGGAATATTTGGATCCTTTGATCGCAGGAAAGTAACAAAATCAATCAATGCTTGTGTTGGCAACTTAGCTTGACAATTCTGGTCCTCGAAGATCTTAAATAGATTTGTTATCGATGACTCGAAGTTTGATGAAAGAAGTGTCGCTCCAATTCCCATAAATTTATATAAATCAATAACATCTTCGTCTGGGAAACCGAGACGGAGAATGTTCGCTAATATTTCAGGTGAAAAGCCGAGTTTTTCGCAAGCAACTTGATAATCGACTCTCTTTAATGTTTGATTTAATTTCTTAACGGCCATGAGATTTTCTTGCAAATCATGGAAGTCAGAAAGCGTAACTCTATATCCTGCAGCGGAATTCGGTGGATTATCAAGCTGTTCTTTGAAGTATTTGATAGAAAACGCAATAAGATCAGATTTGTTTTGGCTACTCTGCGTTTCTTTATAGACAGCCTTGCAGTAGGCCTTGAGAATCGCCGGCAAATCCGGAGGAATCTGGATTTGCTCTGAGCAATACATTTGGGTAAACATTTTTAATTTTTCAAATTTTTAGATAAATAACGTTCTTGAACGATTATTTTTTCTTCGATTTTCAAAATTAACCAAGGAAATAGCATTTAATTGATTTGTATATTTTAAGCCTTGAAAATAAAGCCAAAATATTTTTTCTTCTTTTAGACATTTTACTTGTCAGATTATTCATGTATTTTTGTCAAAAACTAGCTCTAATCAGAATATCTTATAGAATGGATAATAATTCAATGAAATAGAGCATCTGTAGTCTGTTGATTAATTCGAATAGGCATTTGTTGAAAATCGATGATAAGGTTATATTTGAACGAGAAAGGTTATAAATAAGGCGAAGTAAGTGAAAACCTCCAATTTATGTTTAATGCTTTTTGTTTAAATTGACGAAAAGAATCGAATTCATTAATGGATGTCTGGAATTCTGTTTATCCGTATGCAGGACAACCAACAAATATCACAAGAAACGAAAAACTCACATCAAGTGGCAACAACTTCGTTTTAAGCGTTGTTTTTTCTAATTTAGGAAGTTCAGGTGTTATATTTATCAATGGTAAATCATCAGATTACTTACTTGTTTACAAAACAACATTTATTAAACCTAAAAATACTGATTCAAGTGTAAACGGTCAATTTGGTGGTGCCATTTCATGTAATAATATCAACTGTGTCCAAATTGGTGTTTGCAGTAGTGGTGCATATTGTGGTCAATATGGTTCTCAATCATCTGTTTCTTTGCCAGAAAGATCAACATGTAAAAGTCAGATTATTGGATGCTCATTCACGCAAAGCACTGGCGAAAATTCTGTTTTATATACTAATTATGGCATCCAAGACATCAAAACTACAAATTTCTCATACTGTACTGGTATTGATGAAGTTGAAGGATTCTTGAATCTAGCAAATGGAACATCAACACAGAATTTCACCACAAATTGCAACATATCATCAACATCAGATTTTCCACTTTTTTGTTATTGGTCTATGACAATCGACATTTTCCAATCTGTTTTCATCAAAAATTCTAACAAACATGGAAGATATGGTTTATTTTTTGGACCATCTTCAAATATTAATCTTAAAGAATGCATCATTTCAGACAACACAGGAGAAAAATTATTTAATACTTACGATGTCCAAGCAACATTCACAGTATCAAATTGTTACTTCAATAACCCATATTGGCCAAACAATGGTGCATCTTATGGTTCATCAACAGAATATTTACATTTTGAGCTTTCATTTTTTTCTACTGAATTATGCAACGGAGAAAATGTTGTTTATGATTTTAAAAATAAAAAGAAAACTGAAAAAACAATTGTTATTAATTATCAAATTGATTTCTTTATTTCGTTTATGAAAATTGGTATTTTCCCATTATTGCTTTCAGCAACGTCAACATGCAGCAAGAAAAATATCATTTATTCGATATTTCGCTTCTTGAAATCACAATGGCTGAACATGTCGAAGAAACATTTTTAAAATAAAATGTAAGATGAAACACTTATTACAAATCATATTTCTTTCCAAATTCTCTTTAAATTTTTGATTGTTACAAAATTTTCCTGCTTATAAATCTCACTCCAGACTGATATTTGATATGTAACAATTGCATTTTATTAATAACAAAATCAACAATTGGAAAAGAATGACTGATAGCATGAAAGATTGCTAATTCCGAAAATGATATTTTATAATCTTCGGCAAATGATTCGACTTTATTTTGATAATATAATCCATACTCTAAAAGAGGATTATCTGCTTTGCAATTTTCTGTTGATAAAAATGAAAGATCAAAAATTAAAGTGGCTGTTGTTGTTCCATATGTGGCACCGTTATTCGAACAATCAGTGTTATTTATATAGAAATTGTCTATCGTATAAGTTGCTCTGTTTCTTTGCTCAAACAACTTCTCTCCTTTGTTTTCTGCAATGATGCATTCACGCAGACGTACTTCAGAATTTGAAGATCTTCCACAAAATAGAGCAAAGTCACCCGCAGCGTTCGAATTTTTGACGAAGATCAATCGAAAAATGTCAATTTTCATTTCATTGAATGCAAAAAGCGGCTTTTTCATTTCGGTCGATATATTGCAGTTCATTGTAAAGTGCTGTGCCGCTGTTCCATTTGCAAAGTTCAGATCTGTTTCAACTACATCTTCGCCTGTGCAATAAGAAAAATTGTTGATTTTAGGTCTTGTGCACCATATAGAGTGATCAAAACAGAATATATCCCAGTGCTCTGTGTGATTGATGATCCTATAATCTGAGTTTTGTTCGTTGATTTTTGTCTCATAATGACACCAGAATGAGAACCATAACTACCGCAATATTGTGCATACGAACATCCTCTTATTTGGACGCAGTTGATTCCATCACACGAAACTGCGCCTCTTTGCTTAGAATTGACGCTTTGATCAGTATTTTTTGGATTTATGAACGTATTTTTGTATGATAACAAGTAATTATCTGAGAGACCAACGATATAGATAACGCTGCTGCTCCCTAAGTTATAAAAAACAACATTTAAAACGATATATCGACCTCTTGATGTAAATCTCTGATTTTTCGAGAATTTTGTTGGTGAACTGGCATCTGGGTATACCTCTGACCATAAATTCTAAACATCAAACGTCCTTCTCAATGAAAATGTTGCACGAAACATAAATGTGGCAGTTTTATTATCAAATTTTGTGATATTTTTTTTTTGAAAATCAACCTTAATTGGTTAATACAAAATAATGATATTTAATCATTAAAATATGAACAAGCTTGAAGTTATCAATACATATAAACTAAAAAATACAAAAATTGGAATTAAATTTTTATTAATAATACTATTATTGAAGACAGAACAATATACAATGCATTGATGCATAAAGTGTGTATCGTTTGGAATGTTCTCGGTGTGGAAATAACATTTCAAAGAAAAGTTAATTAAATTCTGGAGACAAAACGACAGGTTTCTTGAACTCTGATGTGTCTGGATGGACTCGCTCGTTATATAGGCGGTCATATGTATCGACATAGAACTTGATCAAATGAGATGATTGAACAAGAAAAGATTGTAAACCATTGAAATAATCGATGCCTTGATATTCAACGATCTTAAGTGTCCCCTTCGTGTCGATACCAATTCCAAAGTACCTTCCTGGTGGAACAAGCAAATCATATTCGGTCGAAATATCTTGTTGCGCTTTTGAGTCTAAGAATTGGAGAGGCAAGTATTCTGACTCTTTCAATGCTCCTGCAAGCGCTCCAATGAAGTTAACACCGCTTTTTGGTGTCATTAAATTGTGATTGCAGGCAAATGGAATCGGATCACCAATGTGGAATATGGAATCGATATAAGGATACACATTTTGTGCATAATCCGATGTCAAAACTCCTGGACATCCGAATGTTACACATTTGCATTTTGCGTTCTCGTATTTTTGGCTAAATTCGATAGCAGCGACTGCAGCGCATGCTCCTCCGAGAGAATGTCCAGTAAATATGAATGAGTAACCATGTTTAACAGCTTTCTCTATTTCATCCCAAGGAAAGTTCTCAAAAATGGTCCTTCCGCCTTCAATGAAGCCTTGGTGACTTGGGCATCCATAGAAATCAATAACCGTTGACTTTATATCTGAATATACATCGAAAATATCGCGAGAACCACGCACGCAGATGTATATAACCTTCTTTTTCTTGTTTTTGACACAGAACCATATAGGATTCATCGGTCCTGCCGATCCATTGAAGGAGATCGTTTTTCCATATTCCTCAGGGACCTCGTAATCATCCTGAGGGTTGTACGACAGGTTGACTAGCTTCATGCAGAAGTAGTGCTCCTCAAGGAGATCCCTGTTGCCGTATGCATCTGGCATGTTATCCCAATCCATTTTATTTTTTTATGGGCATTTTTTTCCGATACAATGATATTTTTTTTCGAAAAAGTTAGCGAATTGAGTCCGTTGTTCTTATGTAACTATTAAAGAGCTAATTGACCTGCAGCATGCTATTTCGTTAAAATTGCCAACCAAATCCTTGCGCCATATGATATTATCGATTTCTAAAATGTCTTAGAAAAAAAGAGGGGGATTTTGCAATAATTAGGGGATTTGACAATAGGGATTTTAAAAGTTCCAGTCAAATAATATTACAAGGGCCCTATCTTGATCAGAGTTAGAAAATCTTTTTTGAAATGAAGATCCGGTGCGTTGTGGGAAGTTTCAACAATCAATTACTTTGAGACACTGGTGATCCTAACATCAATTTAACATTCTGCATTTTTTTTTCTAAAGCTAAAGATTCTAAGCAGGTTTCTTGATTCCATACCTGAAACAATGAAGCAAAAACTTTTATTTTTTAAGTTTAGGAATAAATCTCATTGAATGAACAGAATATTTATTCAATAGCATCTTTAGATTTTAGAAACTGAATAATTTCGAGAGATTCCATCTCAAATTCCATAGATAGAGGTACTATTAAGATGACTAAATATGGCTGATTGATTCCGTATGATAATGTTAGGCTATGTTGATGTCAGCACCTAACTCAACGAGATATTGAACTATTTCGGGTAACTTCATTCCAATCTCAATTAATAATGGGGATATACATCAATGTGATGACTAATTGTGACTGATTGACTTCATATCACAATTATAATAAAATGAAGCTGGTTGATTCATCATCAAAATGATCACAGATTGATTACTTCCATATATTCATCAGCTCCATGCTCAACAAGTTATTGAACGATTTCTAGAGAATATGTTTCAATAGTCATTGCAATGGATATCTATCTGTGAATTATGATAATTTCTTAAAAAATGTTTACAAAACATGTTGATGGCAAAATGTACATTACTGATTTCAAATCATAATGATGATCAGTTGGAAATTATTTCTTTCGTAGTATTATGATGACCAAATGTGAAAGATTGATATCATATCATAAATTAAAATTTAGCCAAAACACTAAAATGAATACTCACAGTCCACAACAAATTCTGTTAATGTATATTTTTAATTTAGCAAAATGATCACCTTTATATCGAGGAATAGTAAATCAGAAAATGGTCAAAAAGTGTTGGTATTTTATTGGTTATATATTCGAATCAAAGTGTATTTAATAACAGTTCTTCTCATGAAGAAAAAACTCGGATTATAAAATTTATTGTTAAATATAAATAATTCAAATAATCGTCAAGGTCATTTGGCCGAGTGGTCTAAGGCGCCACTTTAAGTCACTGGTCCGCGAGGGCCTGGGTTCGAACCCCAGAATGAACGATTCTTTTTAATTAAAAGTCTATCACCTATATTATAATTTTAAGCCCTTTTTAATCATCCTTTTTCTTTTCTGATGCAAAACAAAGCAGAAGAAAACGAAAATATGGAGATGATGAACCTCCACATATCGAATCATCAGGAGCAAGAAGTTGCGATGAGTATTGAAGCGAATCCTTCAAAAGAAGACTACACATCGATTATTTTTTACTTAATAATTGTTATTGTTACAGCTTTATCAGGCTATCTTGCTCCGCAGAATGATATATCCGGTAAAATCGAATACAAATTCCACAACAATCGTAAAAATCATCTTCATAAATCTTTAGCCCCATTAACTGATAAAAACATAATGATTCGATTAAGCGTTGCTTTTATTCCAAATCCTGTCAATGAAATTAAGCACTTTGAAGTACATATGCGTGCAAATTTTGCTGAATACTTAAAAAGTGCTAAAAAGTCAACATATACGCAACCTGTGGATGTATTGTTCGAAGTGAAACCGAATCATACGATGACTCAAGAAATATTACTCTATTATACGAGAATTAAAAATTTGGACCAAGTTGAAGTTTCTCTTCATTTCGATAATGTAACAGGATTCAAGTCCGCGATATTCACATGGAGCTATGTCAATGAGCAAATCACGTATTATCACATTTACACGAGATTCACTTTCTTCGTCATGCTGATCATCTGTTTGATCATATATCTGATTCGCCTTCGACAAATCGACATGAAACTTTGGCGCCTTGAGCAAAAGTTCGCGATTATTTTGTTAATTGCTGCGATTTTCAACTCTTTCCCTGCATATTTAGTCTTTTTGTTGTCGAAGCTCGAAATATCTTTTGTCGCATTGTTCATAACACACTTCGTGTACGACAGCTTCATTTATTCATTCATCGTTGCAGGAATTGATATATTGAGAGTCAAAGACACGAACAAACTTCGAAAGTGTTTGATGTTTAACTACTCTTTCTTCGTTCTCAGATTCATTTTGCTTTTTATATTATTCGTTTATGGTATATTCTATGGAAAGATGGGAGTCATTGAGATTGGACAGAAAATCCTTCACACGATTCCGAAAATTTGGATTGCAATCGATTTGATTCTCGCATACTCGAAATCTGATCCAACAGAGAGGCACAGATTTTACATATACGCAATTCTTTTCGGTCTGATCGTAATCATCAATTTTTTGTCCACACTGATATCAAACTCGTCTTCTCTCCTCGTTTCGACGATGAGCTTCTCGATATCATTCTCTTCTTCAAATGCATTCACGATTCTGATTGCATTTTACCATTGGCCGTTCGTTCCATCTGTTGACATCGAATATGCGAAACCAGAAGATATCAACAAAGACGAAAACTATTTTGATGCCGAAGAAGACTCAGCTCAGAATGTTAATGATGAATTAGACCACAAAGATGAAAACATTTCGATCGAAAATGCCGAAGATTGAATTCTTATAAATGTTATTTTGATTTGTTTTAAATTTTAATAAATTTAACTCATGATAATGTTTACTGGAAAGATCAGCAACAAAAGTTGCTTGGATAAAAAAATTATGAATAAGTCGAATAAATAAGAGGAAGCATTATAAATTGATGAAATGAAAAGATAAATTGATGTTTTATAACAATTGTTTTTTCTATTTTCTTTTTATTAATTAAAATTAAGCCAAAATCTAAAAGAGGATTTTCTGCGTCACATAATTCAGTGGAAAAGAATGAAAGCTCAAATTGTAAATATTCTGTTGTTCCACCATAAGATGCACCATTGTTTGGCCAATATGGGTTATTGAAGGAACAATTTGATACTGTGAATGTTGCGTGGTAACGGTAAGTATTAAATAATTTTTCTCCTGTGTTGTCTGAAATGATGCATTCTTTAAGATTAAATATTGAAGTACCACAAAATAAACCATAAACTCCAAGTTCGTTAGAATTTTTGATGAAAACAGATTGGAAAATGTCGATTGTCATAGACCAATAACCAAAAAGTGGCAATTTACCTGCTGATGATATGTTGCAATTTGTGGTGAAATTCTGTGTTGATGTTCCATTTGCATTATTCAAGCAAACTTCAACTTGATCAAATCCAGTGCAGTATGAGAAATTTGTAGATTTGATGTCTTGGATGCCATATTCAGTATATAAAACAGAATTTTCGCCAGTGCTTTGCGTGAATGAGCATCCAATAATCTGACTTTTGCATGTTGATCTTTCTGGCAAAGAAACAGATGATTGAGAACCATATTGACCACAATATGCACCACTACTGCAAACACCAATATGGACACAGTTGATATTTTTACATGAAATGGCACCGCCATATTGACCGTTTACAATATCATCAGTATTTTTAGGTTTAATAAATGTTGTTTTGTAAACAAGTAAGTAATCTGATGATTCACCATTGATAAATATAACACCTGAACTTCCTAATTCATCAAAAACAACGTTTAAAACGAAGTTTTTGCCACTTATTGTGAGTTTTTCGTTTCTTGTGATTTCTGTTGGTTGTCCTGCATCCGGATAAACAGAATTCCAGACATCCATTAATGAATTCGATTCTTTTCTTCAATTTAAACAAAATACATTAAGCATAAAATGGCGGTTTTATCTTACTTCGCCTTATTTATAACCTTTCTCTTTCAAATATAACCTTATTGATAACCTTCTTTGAAATTTAATGCTATAGTTTATTCGATGACTTCCCTTCCTTCATAATATCCAAACAATTCGAATTCTTCTGTGTAATGGCCTCCTGACTCTGTAACGTCCATAAGACTGAATCGGATGAATTTGAATTGTTTAGACATGTTGCATTTCCATGTGAACGTTTTATTGTTCGAACCGATATCTGTGTTGCGGCGTTTCTCGTCAATCATCTCCCACGTGCTTCCATCGTTGGAACCTTCCCACGCGAAGCTTGTAGGGTAATTCCAGTAGCTCACTCGGTGTTCTGATCTGATGGTGTATCCGTTCATTGAGAGTGTTCCTTTCTTGAATTCGAATGTGATCGTGTTGTTTTCACGCTCTCGAATGTACCACTGCTTATGCATTCCGTAGTCGAAAACGACTTTTGGAGGAAGATGGCATGTACCATCAGACTGAATGCCAACGAGTCCTGCATCATATGGATTTCTCCCATTTGCACGAGATCTGAGGAAGTTGAAAACGCCAGAATGAGCATTCCCTTCTTATGGCAAACATGCGTTCTGATGTATTCGATTCCGCATACCATGTTTTGTGCAGAATCGAGAATTTCTTTGACTGTCGATAGCGCGAACTTATCTCTGAGAATAACGAGAGAAGAAACTAACGAAAGTGTTTTAAGATAACTTTTATTCTCAGAATACGCTGAATCGATCGCTTCTCTTGCAGCTTTTTTTTGGTCCATGTTTGAGAATCAATCTTTCCGTGGATTTCGTTGTAAATAAATTCCGGCTCCTTTCCATCCTTCAAAAATCCTGCGATATCTCCTTTAGCAGACATTGTTTCAAATTCTTTTCGTTGTGTAAAGTGAAGTTAATTATTCTCAATCTTTTTCATTTTTAGATGCTGTTGAAATCAACTTCTTAACGTCATATTATGTTGCAGCACAATTTTATCCAAAAACGGTTCACTTTTGACATAAAAATTAAGGGGATGCCTTTGAATGGTTTACATTTTTAACTAATTTGGTAAATTTCCTCCTAATTAATGAATAAAAGGAAACTAAATTTTCCTTTCTCTCAATTTTTTCTCTCAGTCCCATATTTTGAACAGCAGTTTATTTTTATCCATATATCGTTATTACATGTGTAGATAAGTATGGCATATTTTTAGAACTATCGACATATTATCTACACCTTATTTTTCCACCATAAAAATGCCATTTGTAAATAACAATATTGTAAAAATTCGTCTTGATATAATATCTTCAAATATACATTCTGCATCATATTTTAAGCGAGAAATATTCATGATTCATCCTTTATATTCTACATGTAAAAAATCGTATATCATTGTAAATCTAGATCTCTCTATTTTGCAACCAGCAAATTGTGGGAAAATACATTTTTTGATCGATCTCATAGAATATTTTGAGAGCCTATATTTGGCCATAGGGGACCTTAAGGGTGAACACACGCCCATACGTAAACTTCGAAAAATATATTGCTTGTTTTAATAGTGATTCGCAATGCTGCCATGATGAAGAACATGATCTATCAAAAATTATAGAGAAAAGAATTCATAACATCAATATTGGGAAAACTTAATTCTTTTTGTAATAAAACAACTAATTTGTATTCAATCCAACATAAGGAAGCTTTTGGAAAGATCAATTTTGAAATTCTCTCATTCGTTTTAGTCTCAAAGCACGATTTTCCTTATTCGAAAATAGCCATTTCTGAAGTTTACGTATGGCCGTACATTTGCCCTTTTAAAAAGTGTTATTTTCAGTGCAATCTACAAATTGAAAATGAACAGACATTTGTTCAATAGATAGAGCAGTTTATATATAAGCATTAAAACAAATTGACATTAACTCAGGCATTGATGATTATTGTTTCTTGAATTTTAATCAATGAAAGAATGCGTTTTAATTATACACAAGTCTATTATTCTGAAGCTCATTGAAGCAGTAATAAAAGTTAAATATTTATGAAACCTTTATGTTGAATCAAATCGATATTCATCATTCAATGAGAAAATATTATATAAACCTATTTTTGTTAAATAAACGTGTTATATACATCAACTGCAATATGTTTATCGTATTGATTTTGATTAAATATGGAGCGATTTAAAAGTCAATGATTCGATAAAAAAAAGTGAGAGTCTATGACAAAAGTGAACATCAAAAAGTGACAGATGAACCTTAAAGTCACTTTTTAAAATAAATCGTCACTTTTTGCGCGGGCAAATTGTCACCTTTATAAAAAGTGTCATAAATATCTTTGTCTAACCAATACATCCAGGTTAGTGTTGTTGACGAGCCACAACTCTATCATCAACGAGCATATACCTAATTGGTAAGAAAACAACGATATTTATGCATGCTTAAATTGTTGCGAGAATGTCATTGGGCGAGGTCGGCCTGAGACTTCCAAAGCCCTCGAGGCGCCAGGCCCTAGCAAGAACCCACTTATTGATTCAATTTTTAATACACATTACATTTTCACTTTTGATATTAATAAATTATTATTTTTTTCTATTTTTTATTTTTCACAGATACCTTTTTCATTACACGATTATTTTCATATTATTACTTTTTCTCATAATTATTAATATATCATTAAATTCATAATTAATTATGAATCATGAATTAAATAATGTTTTCATGTTACTTTCATTTTATATATTGATTTATATTATTTAGATTCTCAATTCGATCCTTATATTCTTTGTAAAATTCGTTTTTTACCAAATTATTCGTTTTTAATTCATATTTATCATGCAAGATGAGATAATTTCGACAGAGTTTCTTGGTTTTCTTAGGTTTGGAGTGCAACAAAAACTTGCAATGAACAAAGAGAAATGGATGATGTGCTATCGTCAGGATGCTGATAGTACAAATAACATCCTTCACTATAAGGCCACAACTACTCATAATGAAGTCTTCTTTGGCTTCCAACATTAAGTTCAATCCATTTCAACCTATTGATACTTTTCCATTTTTTCCCACCCAAACACGTCACTTTCCTTTATTTTGACATCCTAACTTTACATGTCAAAAATAAGTTGCATGTCAGAAAAGCACGTTGTTCTATTTTGTCACAGTCCCATTTTAAATCGAAACAAAATTCATCAGAACTCAAGAATTTAATTTTTCCGAAAATTTTTAATAAATAGTAATATATGGTATTTGATCTACAATCTATTTTTCTTAATAAAGCACGTTTTTAGAGGAAAAATTGAAAGGTGCAAAATTAGTGTAGAGAGGTTTACAAAATTCCACTCAAAAGCCATTGAGAGATGGCTCAAAAGTCAAGCATGGTGTTACACTAATTTAAATGCTATAATGTAAAACAGCTCATAATCAACATAACTCATTTTCGATATATAAAATATTTTTCTTTGGACCCCTCAATATTTTGTTAGAACTCACATAATATTTTCTATATCCATTTAAAAATCCATAACATCATACACCTATGATTCAAAATATAAGTTTATGATACATGATCTAAAAGTGACAAAAATGAGTGTGAAGAATGAATTAGTTGATTCCATGGCTGATATGATCATAGTCATGTTGACAGAAGGCTGCGGAAATGAATTTTCGCAGATATTCACGATGCTTTTGCAAGTAATTCCTTTTTTTAATGAAATTTTCGATAATATGACGAACAATATCGATACAACACGCGTTCAAGCAGCAGCACAGAAGTTTCTGACGAATGTAAATTCCAATTTGGACGTATTCTCACAAAAATATACGGAATTTCAAAACATAATAGATTTTTTGCCTAAGTTTATTGATAAATCGACGACATTAAAAATCGAAGATACATTTGTCAGTATATATGTCACAGCTGTTCAACTCTGCCAAAGTTATGATGACAGATTAAACAAATTAGTGCCATCAATAATAGAAATGTTCAAAAACCCGGTTTTATCGAATAGGTTCATATTGAATGACGGATTCATGTTCGCAATATTCCAAAAAATGATGAATAAGGAATCTCAATTAAGTGAAACAGCGCTTAAACTCATCTTTTCGAATATACACAAGTGCAATTTATCGATAGATAGCAACAGTTCAACTAAAATAATTCAAATTGTTTCCCAATCTTTTGAATCTTTATCTCTTGATGATTCATTACAATATTCGAAGCTCCTTTTATATCTCATTCAAAACGATGTAGACAAGTTATACAAAGTAGCTATCAAGGCAGGAATGTTTACTTCATTTATAGAGAAAATAATCTCTTTACAGGACTTGTCCGAATCAATTTCTTCAATTATTATTCAATTTGTGCCCTTTAAGACATCAGAAGATCAAATTTCACCAGGAATTTTATACATTATCGATGCTTTGACGAATGAAAATCTTTTTTCTCACTCAGTTTACGACTCCCTACTTCAGACACTTGACACGTACATTAAAGAGACAAAACCATCCGATGAATTGCTTAAATCACATCTCTTAAGTCAAATCGTATTTTCAATGAATTTATCGAATTACAAAGCTATTTCAGTATTCGTCGACCTGCTATCTTTCCTGAAATATAACGTGGACTACAATATATTACCTGTTGTGCCTGGAGTTCTTCGATTATGTAATTTTGACGTCGCAATTTCAGTCGATTTGACCGAACTTTTCCACTTATTCCTGCAAATGGACACCGAGTTTCAGCCATTTGCGACATCGTTTTTCAATCCATTCATTTCAACATTGAATCAAAAGCAATTAACAACATTATTCAACAAATACCCACAACTTATCTTATTTATTCAAAGATTCTTCGAATTTATACCTAAGGATGAAGATAAATCCACTCTATTACAGAAATTTATTTCTGTTTTCTCAGATCTCGAGAAAGAAAGTGAAGCTAAGTTTTGTGTAGCTCAAATCATTCAAAGTAAGTCTGTTTTACCACAAATTACATCATATCTTTCATCATATTTAGAAAATAAAATCGATGCAAGTAATTTTGTCGAAGCATTGATGTTATGCTCTAAGTCAAATCCTCCACTTACAGAATATCTTCGAATTAATACAATAAGTTCGGTCTTTAAGTTATATCAAGAAAATATCCTTAATAAGATATCCTTAGTCAATTATATTTCAGCACTGGCTCAAGGAAGGTTCATACGAAGCTACTGTGAGACAATATACACAATGCTTTCGAGTTTGGAGAACTTCACGCTTGAACCAAATGAATACTTAAGATTGGCCTATGGAAGGAATCTTAACGATACATTTATATTAACAAGAGTCTGCTTCCCATTCTTGATGCAAAAATCTGAAGTTTGTAAGATTAATGATTATTTTGACATGCTTATTATTCAAATTTACGGCAAATTCGAGAATCCATTGGACAATGTTTACCTCCCTAAGATGTCTTCTTCCTACATTTCTCAAAAAATAGCCAAATCAGTTGTTGATAACAGTTCAATACTATTAAAGAGCTCAAAGTATGAAGAAAGCAAATTCCCTATGTTCCAGTTTACGGGTGATGACTCAAAATTCACCATTAAACTTGAATCAAATAGCACAACTTTGGCGTTTTGGTTAAATGTATTAGAACAAAGAGTTTCTGACTTTATTGTGTTCCAAGGAGTTAAATTGATGTTATCAAAAGACGGAATAATGCTTGATAATATTTTAATTTCAAAGATCGAAGTAATGCGTTGGTATTTCATTTATTTGACTTTGAATGATACAACGCTATCGATATATGTCAATGGAAAACTTGAAACAACAACAAAAATCCAAACTCCCACAAATACAACAATTTTAGGCGGCAAAAACTCTAATTTCACCACAACACTTCTCAGATTCTTCGAAAATAACTCCAGTTCAAATATTGAAAACATAATGAAGTTAAATTATGATTCTGTAGCGACAGTAGATTCAAATCTTTTCGTTTCACCAAACAACTTCCTAAATGACAAATATGAGATCGAAATTCCCAAATATATAACAGGATATCCACAGATTATACCAATTTACCCTCTCGCGAAATACATAAGGCGAGAATTATGCGGCTTTAATTACATTTTTGCGAAATTCTTCGATCAAGAATTAACGCAACAAGAAGGCGAAGAATATTTAGAAGCATTGATAAATTTTCAGAAACGCGGCGAAACAAAGTTAGGAAACATCGAATTCGCTTCAAGAATGAGTGTCATTGCTTCTTTATTTGATTTCACAGAACCAATCCTCAAATCATTGATTGATCTCTTCATGAATCCAATTGTTGATTGGGTTGCTTTCGAAAACTTTTTCTGCGACTTCGATAGAATAATGAATCCGATCTACAAGAATGCTTTGTTTGATAAACTATCACAGCATGTTACAAAAGAAGGAATTCCTCCATATTTGTTGAATTTCTTGTTCTGGTCAATCATTTTAGGATCAGAAGACTCAAAGGAGATTTCATTGATTATTTCACAGATCAACAGCAAAAGCAAAATGATTTCATCATCGATGTTTGCTTGTTTATACAGACAGCACAAATTCGAAATGATTGATGATAATTTGATTTACCAGATCCTCGGAAATTCTGTTTCTTGTTGGCATTTGTTGTATTCTCTTCCACACGATGCTGTCATTAAATTGGCAATGAACATCAACGCTGAAGAGTTGGATCACCAAATGTCAAAGAATATCATCACAGCGCTTTCCGCTCACATGATGTATGATGACACATGGCCTCCGCTTCTTTATATTGTTACTAAAGGAGGATGCAGTGATCTCAATAACATCAATTTCTCAACTTTTGATACAACAGTAGTGATTCCTTTCTTAAGTATTGCTTGTTCTTTAGCTTATGGTTCAACTTTGTCAAATCCTGATTCCAAGTGGGCGAAACTCGCTTCAGATATATTAACTGAACTCGTGAAGTCAGTAATTCCAAAAATTAAGAAGTTCTCACCAGAGTATACGATGTGGGTTTCGTTATTGATGTGTCTCGGTCATGGATTGGAGAGTGCTGATAACGTTTCTCCTGATCCAGCGAGATGCGAAGTTATTTTCGGTGTTCGTCCAACACCAAAGCACAGAATACGAAGAGTCAGTGATGCTGTTACAAACAGATTACATAGACAAGGAAGTTTCGTAGAAGAAGCTTCAAAAGCTCGTCCGAGAGCAGGAAGTAAAATCAGTGATGAAAGGAATGTCAATCAAGTTGCAAGTGACGGCAGTACAAACAACAGTCCATCACATTCTTACACGAATTACAGTCTAAACAGCATCAACACAAACATTCCAAACCAAGATTGTGAAACAGACTCCGTTAGCGAAGTTTCTGACTTCTCGACTGATGAAGCGTTCTATTCACAGCCTGCTTATGAAAAGAAGCCTGCTTCGAGGAGATTCCAGAGATCATCAGCAACAGCAAGTGGCACAAACATTCAGATTCCTCCTCTGCTTCCTGTTGGAAAGATTGGATCTGCTCCACGCGAATTTAATTTACCGAGATCACCAACACCAACATTAATTCCAAGCACAACACATTCAGCGACACTTTCACCAGATGTTTCTGCTTCAACATTCATCATCAGTGGATTACCAGGTGAAGTCAAATACACACCAATGATTGGAAAAGAGATCGAACATATCGTTAGGAAGACTTTACCACAAAAGATCGAAATCGGTCCTCTTTCAGCGCTGATACCATCATTCACAAAGTTCGATGATTCTGAAAATGGTTTCGATCTCTTATGGAACGATATCGACAATTATCTTTATTATTGCAGTGAGATTTTCGGCACAGAAAATTGCAGCCAAATCAACCAATCAGTGATGAACGCAATTGCTTTGTTCATCAAATCAATTGTTGTTCATCATTCAACACCACAAGCTTTGTTAGTTCCACCTTCATCATCTGCACAAAAATCTTCGGTTTCAACACTTTTGTCTATGATCGTCAGTCTTATTTTGCAGGATAACATCGATAGGCACATTTTCTCGATTGTTTGCAATTTGATTCTCGATGGATGGCTCGGAGAGAACACTGAAGGAATATTGATGTCCGCAGTTATCAAATGCAGATCTGATATGACGCTGATCAACCAGAACTTCATTCTTTGTTTGGCTTTCTTACCAAGAATTATCACATCAATGGGCGCTGTTATCAACGAAAGCTGCGATTGGGTGTTCAGCGGTGACCAAATTAAGGATTATCCAACACTTGCTGCTTGCGCAATGTCAACTGCAATTATGGTTGGTGGAATGGAAAACATCATCAAAGCTTTGAACGCGAATAATGAGCGTTGGCAGAAAGCATTCTCAGACACGACGGATAATCCATTGACATCTGATAGAGCTCTTAAAAGTTTAGCAGAAGAATGCTCGCACAGAGCTGACCAAATGAATGAACGATTGATCAAAGAAAATGAACAATCTGCACAAATGATCAAACAAATTCGTGCCCAAGGAAATGAGTTTTTGTCCAACATTTCATTGATGACATCAATTGCAAATCGTGTCTGTGATTCAATTGCTGAAACATACTTAGATGCAATGGAAGCTTCTTATACATTAACTCTTCGTAGAAATGAACTTTATTCATGGAAGATTTCCAAATTCCATGGAAAGAGAAACGAAAGGCAATGTTTGACGATGCTCGGCGATCCAGTTCTTCCTGCACGAAGATTCGATCCAAGTCCATTCGATTATAAGATGCCTCCGTATCCCGGTGGTTCTATTCCTCAATTATACGAAACTCTTTATGAAGAAATTGTTTTCAAAAAAATGCCAAAGTATCTTTGGGAGTTCAGTGTTGATCTTCCTGTATCAGAAGTCATTGATAACAAGCACAAATTGTTCTGCTGGTATTTCAACACAACGCCTTCAAACCTTTTGTTTGTTGCCGAAAGACTTTTCAGCGAAGGAAACGAGTTCAAAGTCATCGCCAATTCAAAGATTTTGTGGGGAATTGATCCTCTTCCTGGAATTTTCCTGATCTCAGCAACTCACATATTTTATATCGAAGGATTAAGTCTCGACCAGAATGGAATTGTTATCAACAATTTCATTGATACAGAAAATTTGGCTCTGAGATTTTACTCTCAAGTTATAATGAATGGATATTTCGGCAAAAGCTTCACATTTTGTGGACACATTGGTTTCCAGATTCCTCTCAACGATTTGATATCTGTTCATCCACACAATTGGCTGCAGAAGAAGATATCCATTGTTTTATCTTTCATTCGTGGTCAACAATTCTGTTTGATCACTGATGAACAAACCACATCGAAGTTGATCACAACTTTCGATCAAATCATTGATGCAACAATGCAAACACTTCCACCATATATCCCAACAGTGTTCACACCAATCAACAATGCAAGATTAATGAACAACTCGTTGAAGGATGTTCAAAATCAATGGATGAACGGCCAAATTCCGACATTCATTTACATTTCAGCGCTCAATATTTACTCTGGAAGAACTGCTTGTGATCACACACAGTATTATGTATTCCCTTGGGTTCTTTCCAATTACGATTGCCCAGAATTCATTGACTGCGAGAACAGAGATTTAACAGTTCCAATGGGACAACTTCCAAGTGAACGTCGCAAAGGATATGACAACACATTCGAAGATTCTGATCACCAGTTCTTCTATGGATCTCATTACATGCACTTTGGTGTCGTTCTCTTCTTTAACTTTAGAGTTGATCCGTTCTGTCTTCTCGGCATTCACTTGAACAGAGGTTGGGATCATCCAAACAGAATTTTCACTTCAATATCAGATTCATGGAGATCTGCAAGCTTCTCAACACCCGCTGATGTTAAAGAATTACCTCCTCAGTTATATTGTGCTCCAGAAATATTAACGAGTGAGACAATGAAATTCGTCTCTGCAGAAAGAGACGCGAGTAACGTTGTCCTTCCAACATGGTCAACAAATCCATTCGACTTCACATATAAGATGATGCAATCATTGGAGTCCTTCAAAATCGGCCTCAAATTGGGATCGTGGATTGATTTGATCTTTGGTACAAAGAGCCGTGGAGAAGCAGCTATTGCAGCAAAGAACCTCTTCCATCCACTCACATATAGTGAAAGAGAAAAAGATGATGATCCACTTGAAACAGAAGCGAATGAAATGTGCATTATTAATTTCGGTCAATGCCCAGAACAGATATTTACAAGAGATCATCCACCACAAAAGTTTTCATACACATGGGATTTAATGACATCGCGCGATACATTCGTTCAGCAAATAATACCACCAGAGAATTCATTTTCTTGTGTTGTTTTTGGAAATCACATTCATTTTGCACCAAAGTTTGCTTTTGCTTTATCAGAACTTAAAAATTACGTTACACTGAAGAGCATTAAGATTCCTGATTCATACTGCACTTATGCAAACTCCACAGATGGTCTCTTCGTTGTAACTGGAACTAAATCAGGATTAGTGATGCTCTTTAAAGTGATTTACAAGAACAAGCAAGCAATGAGTTCTGAGATCATCGATAGACTGTTTATTGGAAGTTACATCAGTTCTGTTGCAGTTTCTTCTGCTCATTTCATTATTTGCATTGCTCATGAAAATATTGTCAACGTTTATGACATTGGTACGCAATCGATGTTATACACTATTACGTGTGAAAGTAATGTCAAGAACGTTATAATTGACGACTCTTCGTCCGTTATTTTCGCTATCCTCAATAACACTATCATCGAATACTCTCTTAGTTGCATCAAACTTTGTGAATATACTTCGAAGCGCAAGATTACTTCTGCCTGCACTTCCAACATTCCAAAGAGTTTTGCTGAAAGATTTGTTGTTGTTTGCTATGATGATCTCATTGTTAGATTCTTGGCAATCGAAAATCTCAAATTGTTGAAGGAAGTCCCCATCCCTGATATTGCAACAAGCATCTTCATTCACGACAAATGCGCTCGTTGCGTTTTCTTCTCTCCTGACATGAAATGTTTCTCAATCGAAAGTTCTGGACTTTCTCCACAATTCCCACTTAGAAAGACACTCGCTTGCATGTGCTGCGTTTGTGGCGCAGACCAAATCAAGTCTTGTGACATATGCGATATTTGTGGACGTTTTGTTTGTTCTAAGTGCAAACAATCTTGTCTACATTAACTTTTTATTATATCTTTTATATTTTGTTTTTATTAAACTATGTTAATTTTGTTAATCATCAGAATGCAGTATATTGATCATTATAACATTAACTTAATTTGTATATACTATAGTCTTTAAGGTTAATTAACTTCCCATAAATTGCGCAAGAAATAGTTTGGAGATAAATGGATTTCTATATCTCAAAGTACAAATAAAATCACAATAATTCTTCATAACTAAACAATACTCATGCAAAATTCTATTTGATTCTCTTCCTATATCATCTATTGCGAATATTCTTAATGTATGAATTCCAAAGTTTTCTTCAGAACCTCCAGGAAGTCTAATTTGCCCATCAAACGCTTGCAATTGTCCATTAGATAAATGATGACAGTCGTGATACATAAACTTAGATCCATCGATCGTCGTTGCCATACAAACTCTAGAATTCGAATACGAAATTATATTTGCCCGGAAAGAAACATAAGATGCAGGAGCGAGTGAAACAGGAATCTTAGTTAAAAGCTCAATATCAGGATATCTGTTTGCAACAGTTGAATATTTGAAATTGATTGTGTTTGATGTCATATGGAATTGATCAAAAGCAACTATTGTAACGTTGTGAGTAGATGCAATTTCATAATCTTCTGGAATCTGGAATTCCAATTTTGTGATATTTGGGAATCTATTTGTGCAAACAAACTTTTTCCGGGCGTATTCTTTCGTTTCATCACGAATAATAATGAGAACTTCAGAATCATCAAATATAGCAATGTCAATCGAAGATTGTTCTCCTGCGAGATAAGCATCTTTTAGTTCGCTGAGTGCTTTAATTATTGGTGCTCTGTTGACTAAAATTCTAAGCTGCAAAGATGATGTTTCTCCAGCTTTGTCAGTAACGTAATAAACAATTGTATATGTTCTTGGAATCGATGGAAGTTTGAGACTATCGGTAAATACGAATAAAGTTCCATCATCGTTATGCGTTAAAACAAATTCAATTTCTTCGCTTTCTATTTGTCGAGTTATATTTACAACTTCGCCTTGTCTTAAAGATGGAAGTGATAAATCAATTGAAATGTTCGTATCTGGTTTATATGAATCTTGTAGTGGGTTTCGTAACTGGAGATTATATTTATAAATTTCAAGAATGGTGATACTGACAGCGCCGTGGCCACTATTGCCGTTTGTTTCTGCAGTGAGTGAATACTGTGATGGAATTGGAAGATTGCCGGCTTTGTTTTGAGGTTCGGAAAGAGTTTCACTAACAAATGAACTTCCTCCTGCACCTGCTGCTGCATCAGCACTTCCTGCTGCACCACCAAAGTATCCACCACCACCACCGGAAGCATAACCACCATGCTTGGCGCTGCCTCCGTAATACTGGCCACCAGTTGCTTCTGGAATATATTGTGTGGTGCCTCCATGTGTTTGATTTCCACCATAGGCTTTAGTTGATGGTTTGTTATTATAATTTTCGCCTGATTGGCCTTCTAAACCACCACCAAAACCACCAAGAAATGGTTTATTTCCATATACTGATAATGGATTTCCATGGCCTGATCCTCCACCACCAGCAGCAAAAAGAATGCCGCTGCTGTTCGTTGGAGAATTAACAGAGATGAAACTCATTCCACCACCCGATGTTTGGTAGTAATAAGAATAATCACCGTATCCTGAGCCGCCTTGGCCAAATGTGGTTCGAGTGTATTTTTCACTTTCTCCAGCGATGCCTTTCTCGCCGGGAAAGATGTATAATGTGGTTTTTGTGGTGACTGTGAGAACACCGCTTGCATAACCGCCTTTGCCACCTTCGACAAATGCAGGAGTTGTGAGATTTCCGCCCTGAGCGCCCCAACACTCAAGTTTGTAACGACCGGGATTAGCAGTGAACTCAAAAGGTGGACAATTGAATGGATCGGCGCAGTTATAGCGGTATAAGAATATATTTGGAGCAACATTTTCCATCCATCTCTGGATGTGACACTTTTATAACCTTATAATATGATTTTCAGAAAATTGCTCAGTTAAATCATAAAATAACGCCGTAAAAAAGCGCAATAAACCTAAAGATGGTATTTCCAGTAGTATACAGATTGTGATTTTTCGGGGTAATCCAAAAATTTGGCTAACCCCTAAAAATCAGCGCTCTGAGAATATCAATAATTATAATTTCCCCAATATATAAAATAAACAATTTCCTATCATTTATATCCAAATCCCAATAAATTATCTAAATGTGTTATTAAAATATATTGTTTAATTAATAATCTAAATTCTTATTGTTATGATTTATTAATGGTTTCCTATAAATTGATAAAAATAAAAAATTAATATATTTTTTCTTCTAATAAATAATGGTTAATAGTATGTCCATTACAATACTTAAGTCCAATATGTTTGGATTTAATATTACTGATAATGCTTTATCATTAATTCGTAACCAATTATCAAATTCGCCATTAATTATTCCATCACAAGAATTAGAATATAACGCATTTCCATTAGCTGCTACAGAAGCTTGTGTACAATCAACAGTTAACATGCCATTGAATAACGTAACATGTATTTCAGTAATGTTCCCTAAACATAATAACGATTATACAGTTTTCGAAAATCCTATTTATGATAATATCCAATTAACAGTTAATGGTAAAAATATACCAGATCAAGTTATTTCAACACTTGGCGCAAGATTTTTACTGTACCAGTTAGTCGCATCAGATCTTTCAAGCGGTTTGAGATGTATTAAAGAATATGAAGATTCGCTAACAATGATTAAAAATGAATCCAGCAAAGGTACCAGATATGCTAATTCGTTAAGTGATGCTAGTGGTTTTATGCTGAATTTCCAATGTGAAAGATCTAACGCAGGTTATACATTTGATGGTTTTGATAGTGATGGCCAAAATGTTTCCATAAAATTTAGAGGACAACCAATTTATTCAGGTGATAACGATACAAATTATAAAGTTATTGATGGTTATTCTCCACAAAATATATCTAAGCCACCACCACCACAAATATGGTTATGTCTTGATACATATTTCGTAGCTGGCCCTGGAATACTTCAGTATATGAAGATTGGAAGCCCACAAGGTTCACAAGCACCATAAATAATTTAAAAATAATTACCATAATAAATAATTTGTATTTTTATATAAATGTATGAGGAAATTAATTATCAAGAACCTACCAAAACATATTTATGGGCAAATACTTTGGAAGTCAATTGACCACCGGAATTTACAGCAAGTAAAAATCGTAAATATATAATTGTGGAAGATATTAAAGTTAATATTGATAACACATGGGTTCCTGATGCTGTTGCCCATGCTGATTTTGTTGAACGTGACCAATATTTTGATTCTGCTATATGTTTCTGTAATGGTCCCGACACAAAACATTTGGCAAAATATGAGATAACTAGACCATTAAGAAAATTCAGAATATGGTTTACAAATGTTAAAGGAGAAACTTTGGTACATATTATAAATTTCATTTGGCCAGATTTTTACTAATTTATTAGGGTTAACATTTAAAAATATTTTAACCGCGAATAATATTCACGTTTATTTTCTAATAAATATTATATTGGGACTTCCAACATTCAATATCTTACAATTACAACAGGAAATAGCTAACAATCAAATTACATGTGAAAAAAATAAATGAAAAAATTCAGGAAATTAATACGATATTATTAAATCATTATGATGCTATAAAAAATAATAGCTGAAAAGATTGGGATAACAATTGATGATAAGAAATAAATGAAAAATATTAATTATTATTATTTTTGTCTGAAAATTATTGTGGTGTGGATGTTTCTGATGTTAGTCTTGTATATAGAGCTGTAACTGATTGTACATTATGATCATTATAATACAAACTATTAATATTCATATTATAAAATTTTTCAAATTTCTCAGAAAGCGGACTATTATCAATACCATAAGTAGCATTACTAATAACATGAACTGTCAGATTGTACACATCATGAATCACAGACCGTTCTATATCAATTTGTATTTCGATTTGTGGCATAATATAATTATCCTTCACATATGAACTAAATTTAGTTTTAAATTTTAAGTCAAGATATCCAGGTGATTCTCTGGTCATATTTTCATCATGAATTTTTGTACATGTATATTTAATAATGCTGTTATTAAAATTCATAATTTCTAGATAATAAGCTGTATGTTTCTTAACTTCTATATCATGCTGATAAAACCGTATCAAAATTTTACTATCAGTTATTACTGGATTATTTCGATTAAATTTTATTTTTAATATATTATTTTTGTAATTCCAACCATTAATATATAATTCACGATATATAGGTGATGAAATTGTTGATATACTATTTCTAACATTACTTATTTCATTATCTACATAACTTTTAGTTGTAAAATTATATGATAATTTTTCTGGTAATGTACAATCTTTATCCATTTCTTCAAGTTTTTGGACAACATATTCTTTAATATCTTTAACAATATAACCACTGTTAAGTACTTCGTTAATAATTTTGATAGTTGTTGGGATATCTACTGTAGATTCTTTCATTGTATTAATTTCATTAATTATTTTTGCTAACATTATTCAAAAAGAAAAATTATAATTTGATCAATATATTTAGTACTGATTAATATCTTCTGCGTTAGGATTTTCTTCAGATCCTTCAGAACCATTAGTAGCAATAACTTCATCAGTACTTTCCTTGAGTGTTGTCTTGGATTCCTTAATTGGTGATGCTGTTTTGACATTAACTAAATTCTTCTATTCGGTATTTTCATCAACTTCTATAGTAGCATCATTAGAAGAATTTAATCCGTGTTGTTCTTGAACTTGCCATTTTTCAAATGCCTTACTATTTTCGAAGAAATATTTGATAACATTATTAAAGAATACTTTCTGATCCATATGAGCATTACTCTTAAATGTTTCGATTGTTTTTCTCCATTCGATGTAATCTGAATGTCCCTTATGTGAAAGAATTTCTAAAACTTTATCATTTCCACTATTAGGATTAGTCATCCAATCATTAAATGTAGGATTCTTGACATTTTCTCTACCAACTAAATATAGAATAGCATCGTTAGGATCTACAAATCCATCATCTTTAACTTCCCAATCAATATTTCCATTAACTAATGCATTCATAACAACATCGGCATCAACTCTCGAATCTTTAAATTCTTTAAATCTGTTTTGTAAGAAATTAGTAGCAAACAATATCCACCATCTATTAGGATTATTCTTACAAAACAACTTAAACGATTCATAATCGTTATTAATACGACCCTTTTCAACAAGATAATAAAACAATGGTCTTTCGACAATTCTTATATAAAGTAACCTGTAGAGAATCATAGGTGAAACAATTTTATGGAATAACTTAATAGCAGCAGGTCCACCACCAAATACAGCTGGCAACCTTTCATTGTAAACAGCATCCATAAATCCATGCTGAGACAATAGTTTAACAAATATTGAAAATGTAGATAACTTTTCCTTAGGCTTTGTTGGTAACTTATAACCATATTTAGCCAATTCATCATATCTTTCACCTTGTGAGACCTTATATTTCTATGGATTATTTTCGTATGGGATAATATTATATGTTTTCTTTTTAATCCAATCATTCATAGGTCCTGCGTCTAATCTTTTTTCTAAAGTATTGTTTTCATGATAATAAAGTTTATGTTGTGGATAATCTGATAGTCTTAATTTATAGCCATTAACAATAAATGGTTTACCAGATCTATCAAAAACAACAGTTTCCGTAGTAAAATCACCATTAATATCCACTTCTTTAGGTTCAGGCAATCCACATTTATGAGCATAATCCTTAGCATATGATAGATCTGCTAACTGTGGTATTTTCTGAATTTCTGCCTTATGATTTTAAATAACATTTATCAGAGAATCGTATAAATCTTTTTGTGTTTCTGAATATTGTTGTGTATTAGTCCTTTGTTTTCTCTTATCGTCACCCTTAGGGAGATTATCAATAGTCCAACGTTTTTCCATTTAATAAAAATAACAAAATCGTATTAATAGTAAATATTTATAAAAATTAAATCGCGTATATAAATTTCGTATTTATCGAATAATTAATAACTGCTGAGAATTTGCGCCGATATATAATTTATCATGTCCTCTGAGAGTTTTATATTTGTCATATATTTCGTTAATAGTTTCAGAAATATTTAATTGGTATAGCATATATTGTAATTGTTGTCTGGAATATCCTGAAAAAATAAATATTGTGGATAAATTTGATTTGAGATTTGTTGATAATGCTTTCCAAAAATGTATTAATACGAAAAATGAAAATTGTATATGACGGCATTTGGTCATAAGATCATTAAATATAGATGTTTGATTAGAAATTGCTTTAGTATTTGTGGCATCTTCTAAAATAACAACTGTATGTAAATAATCTAAATCAAAATTGCTAATAAATAATTTCTTAAATATTTCATTGGCAATATTATCCGGAACTTCTTGTTCTGAATGGTTTTTTTAATTTGATTATAAAAACTTTTTTATTTAATTGTTTCCTTAATAAGTTTCGGAGCATCTTTATACGATACATATATCACATAAGTTTCTATCAGGTTAGCACATCTGTCAAAAGTTTCATCATTAGCTTCACCATCTTTACTATTGATCGCGAGTTTGATTCTCAAACCGAAACAATTATTGATCGAGATGATAATGGTGAAACTTATAATTTTACCGACAAGCTTCATCTCCCATCATTTCCTGGATATATCCTGTTATATATTCGGTTTTTAACAAAGCTGGAACACGAACAGAATTGGTCTTAAATCTTACTGTCACCAAAATACCGCAAAATCAACCTCTTAACAATTTGAAACCAAAATATCACGAGTGCCAATCTTTTTATGATACTTCGTAGAATGAATTCCATGGTTATGTCGGGATGTTTGATATAAGTTATGGCTCTCACACTCTAAGAATTTATGCAGTTGATCAATTTGATAGCGAATCTAATCAAATCATTCATCTCTTTTCATATATTCCTACAGCTCTAATCAATCAACGCTGCACTACGAAAGTCATTTACGTTGTTAAGTACAAACTATTAATGTCCCTTTGGATTACTTCAATAATCATTGCTATATATATGCAAAATGAAATTGTATTACTTCTTCTTGATGTGATGGTTTTAATAATATTTTGAGATGAATATGGATGTACAATATTGATTGTGGCTGAGAAAAGTGAACATTTTTTTGAATCTACTAAAATGATGTTTAATAATAGATAATTATCAATGATATATAATAGAATGTGTGAAGTTATTTAGGATGGAGAGTATTCCATTCAAGAGTGTGGTTTCCTGTGACAATGTGTGGTCCAGGAACCATCCATGAGTCGTCCTTCAATACTTTGAAGATGATATCGATGACATCTGGTTGTGTGAGTTGACCTGCGTGGCTGTATTTCTTGTCGTTGATCTGAAGATCATGGCAAATAACAGGATGTGGGTCTTTGCCCCAGTTGTTGCAAAGGTAGTAAAGGGACTCTCCTGAGAGTGTTCCATCACCTGTGACGTTGAAAACTTGTGGTGGTTTCTGCCAATCATCGAATTTCATACCGTACGGTGTCTGAAGGACGGAGTTGAAGAGGATATATGTTGGAACGCCTGTTGGAACGAGTTTTCTCTCGATCCATGGCTTAGCCATATTCAATATGTTCAAATTGTCGTTTGTTGTGATTCTTCCTTGATCGATGAACAATTGTGGAACTTCTTCACCGGAATACTTACGGCCGTCAGGACCAATGATGATTGGAACTGTGTTTGAATGTCCATTGTGAAGATGTGCCCAAACCGTTGGAAGTGACAAATACATCTTTCTAAAAGGCTCTGTGTTGTAGAGTGAAGGTATCCAATCGACTTTCTGCTGCCAAAGAACTAATAAAGCTTCTCCAGCACCGCCATATGATGGACCATGGAGTAAAGCGGATCTGATGTATTTATCCTTCCACTCCTGTGTCTGTAGCTCGAAGAAGCGGTGGATTGTGTTACCACCGCCCGAGATTCCATATAATGAAACGCGTTTTCCTGTTTTCTTGTAAATATCTTCAATGAGATCCCTCAATCTGTCGAAGTAATCGCCCATTGCCATAGGCATCATTCTAAAATCATATGGTGCACCGAATAAATCGACACCTTCTTTGTATCCTTCCTTTTCGAACCTCTGAGAGACGTAAATGAGATCGGGAATGAAGTGGTGTCCGAAAATTCCGCGGTCTATGTACTTAATTCCGTCCAATGTGCCCCAACCGTATGGATAAATGTTTGTTTTGTTTCTGGAAGCAGGATAATCACCAGTGTAGTTCCATTCGACAGTTAACCATTCAGCCAAGCAGTTGAAAAGAGGAGGGACAATGTAAACATCGCTCAGCCAAATAATTGCGTCATGAAAGTTTTTCTTGCAATACCAATGCGTATGAAGGTCGTAAATCGATCCGTAAAGTTCTGAACCAAACATCGGTGGAACAAGAACGATAGGATCTAAAGAGGAAACGAAAGAAAGAAGCAAAAACATTTTTTGAAAAAGTGACTTTTTATTTAAAATTTGGATCTAACATAATACATCAAGCTAAAAAATGCAAAAAAAATCAATTTGAATTAAAAGTGGTTTTTGTAATTTTTGAGAAGCGATTTTGTTAGGTGAAAAGTGGTTTTTGTAAATTGAAGATGTGCAATCGGCCAAAAATGAGAAATTATATTTATTGTAATATATTGGATATATTATATATAAAAGTGACATTATTTTTGACACGTAAAGTTAAATCAGTTTGAATAGTTTACATCCAATCAATTGGTTTTGCAATACTTCGATTCCAAGTTATATTTGGATTCTCAATAATTTATAGATTCGATTTTCGGTCTGATAAGCGTTTACTCGATGATTTTTTGTGATTCAATTTGAAAATGTTCATATTTTCTTAGAACGTCGTCTCATTCTTGTAATATGAAGATTTTTGAATTTGAATTTATTTGGATTTTCTCGATTTCGAATAATAATGTGTCATTCTTTTTCGATATCATTTTTGATACTTCACACTAAATCTATATTATATACAGACATTCTATATTTTAATGTTAAATGCAATTTTGTTTATCAAATTCAGGATATAGAGATATCGAAGCTCGAAGTTTTTTTTTTTTCAAAAGTGACCTTTAAAATATTTCTTGTCAAAATATCGAATTTCAAATATCTAGCTGTTTTTATAAGTACTGTTTCATAACATAGAGTCTCTATCCACATTTAAATGAATGCTATATGAGTCTTGTGGTTTAGTAAATCAGATTTCAAGAAGATTATATAACCTTAATAAACGTGACAATTTTATTCAATCCTTCCTTCCTATGTTTGATTATTCAAATTTATGAATGAATTCAGGTTAATCGATGGATACACTATCAAATCGATTAATTATTTGCTTTATTTAAAGATTTTTCATCATAATATATTTTTTACAGATAATGCAACAACAACAGCAAATCAATTATCATTCATTAACGAAACAGATAGGTATAGTATTTTAGGCAAAATTAGCCATCGTTTCTATACAGGTGGAGTTTATAATTTTCTGTTGAATTACCAGAAGATTATTTCTATTTCAACCAAAGCAATCATCCAATTTATACTACAGTTGCAACAAAAGTATCAAAAACTTCAATCCTTTGAAAAAGTGCGTTTTATCAACCAATTCAGCTAAGCAGTTCACAGGTTTATCATTAAGCACTGACTTGACAGATTCATTTATAGATGGAACAAAAGCCAACAGATATTGGTATTATGCTATTGGTGCTCGTGTGCGATGGGGTAATTTGATGCCTGGACCACCATGTGCCAGTACAGTAGTTCGCGTCACTGATTTATTTATTAGAATTCCAAATCTATGTGTTCTCAATGATTTCATGGGATATAAATTTGACAAAAGATGCAATATTGAACCATCTGTTTGCGTATGTTCACGATATTTTTATTTCTCCTTACATGTTATGGTCTTTTTAATTATTGATGTTACATAAACTTATATTTTTTTCTTTTGATTATATAAATTAATTGTATAATGAAATAAGGACATTTATTCATGATAAATATTCTTCACAGCAGCATTAAAAATAATTTTATTATTTCTCAACTTCCCAATCCTTCTAATAACAAAACGATCATGGGATTAATTGGCAAGTTATATCGAATGAATTTATTAGCGCGGGAGAAAGTTTTGAATTTGAATAAGTTAGGAACTCTAACCCATAAAGACACTGAATATACATGTTGAGCAAAATCTATTGCAAAAAACCAATAGCGCCCAGTGGAGCATCAATTATTGTAGAAGAAACATTAGATCTCACCAGGCCACCCCAAACACAATCACCTGATGTTCTGGGTGCTTTTGTAACAATTGGTTTATAACCTGTTACATTCGTATTACGCGATTCAGTTTTTTTTTGCTCATATAATGGATTATTCAGTTGTTGCCATACATTGTATTTGCCTATTTCTTCATATACTAAAGCAAAGGTGAATTTTTGATCAGGATCACGTTGTAACTCAGACAAGTTTCCTATAATTGAGTATCTATAGGGATCACCTACAGAATATATCGTTGTACTCTCTGTAAAGTATCCGCCAGTAACGTTATGGAAGGAAATTAACAAATATGAATATTTATCAATAATTCCATAAGTGTAATTACCAATTTTAGTGACACTTGTAACGATATGCGTAATTCTTAAACTGAGCTAAGCAATTAAATTCATGTAGTGACGATTTTAGTATAAGATAGCCGTAAAATCGAAGTCATTAATGATTTTGACAAATTCATAAAATTTGCCAATGTAAATTAAAATTGAATTGTTTATTACATATTCTGACAAGTAAAAACTTTATCGTCAGAAAATGTCATGCAATGATTTTTTATGAAGTACCATTTGTGGCTTTGAAAAAAATAAGCAACTCTACCCAAATGATCAATTTACTAATGCATTTGATATAAAATCATCTCTATTTTAAATTATTTCGTCAAATTTAAACATAGTTACATGAAGTATATGAAAAATTTCCTCACGGGTTTTAGAAAAACAGAGATATTATTATATATTGGTAAACTCATGGGAATCTCTTAATATATCGTATCTATATTCTACATTATTTTGATATTCATAAATGCGTTATAATATTTGGTTTTTTAAAGGATTATTTTTACTATGTTTGATGTTGAAATAAGAAAACTATAAAATAGAATTCAGATACCATTATGGCAAAAGATTTTGGCTCAAATTAGAATTGATTCTCTTTCTTGTGATAAGAAATGCGAAAACTAAACTTATTACAATTAAAATCGCATCAACAATCCAAACAATTATCTCTCTAACAATCGTGTTGGTTGATTCTGGCATTACTTTTGTTAGTTCAGCCAAAAAAATTCCTAATCTATATCCAGCAAGTGCAATTCTGTCTCTTGCAACATTCTGGACTTCTTCAAAGTATTCTTTTGGTGGCCAACTGTATGCAGGAGTTCCATAACCGTGTTCAACAGCAACTTTGAAGCTTTCATTGTTCCAAGCATAAGGAGCGAAAGATTTAAGATCTTTATCACTATATTTCGATTCTGTTCTTTGTTTCATTATTTCCGAAGCATTTTTGAGAAATTGATCATAATATTTTGGAACGAGAGGATCAAAAATAGGATATGCGTATCCTGCAGAGTCCCATAGGAAGTGCATATTATTGCATGCTGAACCAAGATTGCAATTTAATTTGTATTTATTTCCACCATCATCACCTTGTGGATAATCTTGGGAAAATGGCATCACATTGTGATGTGGAGTATGAATATCGCCGAAGAAATGGATTATATTCCTTAAATGAAAGCCCCAAATATATTTATCTGTCGTTGTTGGATTTTGTAAAGTTTTCCAAGCGCTATCCAAATAAATTGTAATATTATATGTAATCGGAGGTAAATTTTCCTTTGGAAATCCTTCTTTCAATAATTGTCTGTCTGAGAAATGCCAATTTCTCATAATTGGAAGTTTGTTGTTGTCCTTTATCTCATCTTGCCACGTTGAGGCCTCGACAATCGTCGATTTCGGATAGCTTCCGTATTGAATTAAACTTTCGATCTGTTTTATTTGGGAGTTCGATAATTTTGACGTTGCAATCTGTGCAATCAGTTTGTGGGCATGCCCCCACCAACAAAGACTTTTCGAAAAAAGAAAGAAAAGCATCAAAAAACAGAAAAATAAAAAATGACGACTTTACAAAAAAACATTGAAAAATATTTTTTCTGACAAAATTAATACAAATTTTGTTTACAGCATTATCTGACAATGCTTTTGACATTTTCCAAAAATATTCAACAATGATTTGCTTAAGATTGATCTAATTTTGCCGAGAATTTAATATTTTGATACAACTGTTGGTAATAATTGAAGCAGCTGTTTTAGGTGAATCTAAATAGTTAAATGTATATAGGCACATTTCAGCGGGGGAAGTCCAAAAAATTGAAAATCCGGGTATATTAAAACATGCTTTATTTATCATCGTTTATACCCAATCTATGATAGAATCAACGAAAACCTATTTTTAAATGTTTTAATCATAACAAGTTGTGATGTAGAATCCATGAAAAACCGTAAATAAAATATTATCAATATATTCAACATCATCTGTGAGAAATCTAAAGAAACATATCATTGCTGGATGGATTTCATTTGCAATACTTCATTTGAATTACTAATACAGAATCTTTTGTTGAATCATAGTAAAAACCCAAAATATTTTTATTATGAGATAATTTTGATTGATCTTCATCACATTGCGATGAACATTTACAACCCATTATTTAACCAAGCTAATGAGGATTTATCAAAACATCCAAGCTCATGAAGAAAAACTTGTTTGGATAAAAATAACCTTAATAAAACCAAAAAAGTGACTATTAGATCTCATATTCGATCGAAGCAGTGTTTTATTAATTTTTGAGTTTTGAAATGAGAATAAATGTATTCTGCATTATACAATAATACATGCTTAGATGATAGCAACACAAGTTGTCAACCAATTACGCAATATCTCCCAAAAGGAATATATAAATTAGAAATATGGGGATCTAGTGGAGCTGATGTTTCCAAATCATTCAGAGGTAATGGATCATATGTCTCAGGATGCATAAATCTCAAATAGCCTCAGATATTTTATTTATATATTGGCCATGAAGGGATTAATTATTCTAAAATAACTCCATATAATGGAGGAGATGCTCCAAGTTCATTAAGTTTTGGAAGTGGATGTGGATGTACAGATATTCGCCTTGAAAAAGGAAAATCATTCAACGAACTAAAATCACGAATCATTGTTGCTGGATCGCGATGTGCATCAAATTCTTATTGGAATAACACAAATGGAGGAAATGCCGGAATATTTACTGCACCATTGGCAACTATAAATAGATTTGATTTTTCAAAAATCGATACAATTACAGCTGCAGAAGGTGGACAAAAGGATCGAGGTGGAAAAAGTTCAGTTGGGCATAGAACAGGAGGCTCAGTTATTAATGCTTGTAATGCCACTTTTGGGAAAGGATGCAAGGATTTTGATAATTGCCTAGGCAATACCTATAATGCACTTCATTTGTATCCTTCAAGGCGGAACTATAATTAATAGCAACTGATGTATTAATCAAATACTACAAACAATTATCAACTCTATATATGATATTAAGATATCTCATGTCAAAACAATCTAACCCTGCATTTGAAAATGAAAATCAGTATTTGCAAAAAAGGCACCTTCTTTTTTGAATGCTAATAGCATATCCAAAGTTCTGAATTTAATTTTCTCATCAAATATTACTTTATCAGGATTTTTTCTATTTATATATATCGAAAAGCAGCTCAGAAGTTAAATATTCAAGGTTACGAATGATCTTCTTCAAAAGATAGAACAAATTTTCACCGATTTTTCATCATGGTTAATAAAATCTATTTTTCATAGCCTGGAGAAAGATTAGGATCTAGGTTCCAAAGCAGAAGATAGTTATTTTTGATGCATTTTATCACTGTGTCGATAGAATTAAACAATGCTTATCCTAACTTGAGATGCTACACTTCGTTGTGTCACCCAATAAGACATCAAAACATATTATAAATTGGCATCATTATATATTAGATTATCAGTGGGAAATTTAATGATACATAATATAATTGAATCGAATTCATTTATAAAATATGGAACTTCGAAGGAAATTCTGATCAAATCTTTTGATATAACCTAACAAAAGCTCAAAATGTAATTTTGAGGATGTTTTAAATAAAATCCCATTAAGATTCCTTATAAATGAGCATGAATTAAATTGAAATTTCTTCATATAAAGATAGAATATAGAATCAGATCAAATTTGTTTAAAATTATTAATATAGTTGTAAAAATTTATTGAAAAAATAATAACATTATTTGAATTCACATAATAGAAAATATTACCTGTGTATTGAGAATTGTTAACAAAAGAAGATGTACTGAAAGAAAATGGAGTCTCAGAATTAGCGACATTTCCACCAGATTGCATCTTACAAACGTTATAAGTACTGTTAACAGTTGAAACACTAAGATTTCCCCTTGAAATACCAAAATTGGATGATCCATGATCAATAGATTCTCTGCAAAGTATTACAGAAGTCATATAATTGATGTTCGTATAATTCAATAAGCCATACATCTTCTTTCTCGATACATCACTTATCCTTTGACAAAACGAACAATATGATAATGTTTTAAACACTTTTGAATAAATAAAACATGTTCGTGAAATCACAGATTGATTCGCTTCCATATACGCAGATCATCCAGCTGTTGAACTTGATGCACACAGAGCAAACACAGAATCCTCAATAAGAACATTTGCAAAACAACAATAGAATTTTACAGCACTATCACTTGTTAATCTTAAAAATTGGTTTTCTTTCACATAGCAATTAATGTGAGAAGAAAATGAATATTGTCGATTCAATTTATTGATTGTTTTATCTGGGAAGTCGTTATAATATGTTTCCCAGTCGAGTTTGAATTTCAATCAAACATTCAATTGCCACATTTACAACGTTGAGCATAATCAAGGTTATATATTCTTAATTAATCCAAAAAAAATTAATTATCAAATACAAGAATAAAATCCCTTGGAAGTTGTAATATTTCATTGTTTTGATTAAGGGTCCGATCCGGTCAAATAAGGATCTATCGTCGCAAAATATAATTTTTATTTTGTTTTAGATACAAATCCTGGTTTAATATGCAAATATTTATCAAAATCTCGAATTTTTTGTAGTATTCTGGAGAACGTCTTGAAATGTGGTAGACTAATGAACATCAAGAAAAAACTTATCGATTCAGATATTGCACAAAATATCAATATATATATTCTGTGAAAAACGATTATCCGCATCGTACTCTCAAAAATTGAGTGGATTTTTGGTCGCGGAGCGGACCCTTAAAGATATGGAAGAATTTTTTTACAAGTTTGTTTTTTGTGAACTTTTGTAGTAAGTAAAATTGATTGATTTCATATAGTCATGCTTCAATGGTGACCAAATTTGTGTCATTGAAAAGCCTATTTGATTTCATATAACAATTTATATTACATCAATATAATAGGATACAACACATATAAAAAGAAACATGTAAATATATGATTTTTTATGAGAGTAATAATGATATAACTATATTTGACTTGAATGGAAACTGGAAGGAAATCAATAATTATAGATTCTGAACTAATTGAGAAATTCCATTCGTTTTAAGATCGATATCTGCAAAACAAGAAATAAAAGGAATATTATTTTCTTGACCTCTAAGTATTAAATAGGTGACCAGATAAATAAACATAGAAAAATTCTGCTTTACATGTATTATTGATAAAATTCGAAAGTGAGCCAATTGCTGAACCTCCTTCTGTGATTGATTGTGAATACATTGAAGGAATATTTATCTTATTGATTTCAAAGTTTGAAGACTTTACAAAAAATCGTTTTGTCACTTTTCCAAAATTTACATGGATGATTTAGAGCAAATTTTGCGATTCACTGACATCTCCGCGGACGGAGAAGCAGTGGAATACAACACAACCGGAAATCCATTCATCACTGTATCCCGAAATGCGCAAGTTGAAACACGAGAAAAGCGAAATACAAGATTATCTCGCGAGCAATTAATTTTAAACAACAGAACTCTCGAGGAAAGGGCAGAGCAGACACACATACGTGTCCCAGTCCTCACAACACCCGCTTCATCGCAACATCAAAGCAGAGCTGTTTCTGCTGCTTCAAAATCTGTTGGATCAATAGAACAGATGCAGCTTAGAACGAGAACAAAAACAATTCCAGAAAAAATGTATCAAATGCGTCAAGTTTATTTGACACAATTATTAATCAACAAAAAACAAGGAGACATCGCAAAATTGAACAGAATACAGATAAATACAGAAGCACGAACCCTTAAAGCAGAACAAGATGTTTCAGATGAAGCAAATGAATATAAAAATTCGATGAATCAGCTTCAAGCAGCGCTTTCAAAGAGCAGAAAACAAGCAGCGGAGAATGCAGCTTTGTATTCAACTCTTCAAAAAGAATTAATTCAATTACAAGCGATTGTAAACGCAAAAACTTCAATAATATCAAAGAACGAAGAAATACTCGAGCAATACCAAGAATATGAAAAATTCTTGAAAAATTTCGTGAATGAAGACATAGATAGCATTTTTGAATATTTTAATCATCCATCAGTTTTAATTGAGGAAATGGACCTTTTGCAGAGTGAAACATTGAATTTGGTCAAATGCTATAATCATTACGTTGAAGCTGAAGGTGTTTTAAATGATAAAGTTCAAAAACGAAAATTATTGCAAGAAAAAGAAGAAAAAGAAATAACGGAAAATGAGAACAAACCACGTGATTTTACGACGGTTGACTATAAGAATATCAGTGCTGCAAAGCAGAATGACAATTTAGATCAAGAAATTAGTAATTTAACTAAAATGATAACAGAAACATATGTAGTATGCTTCGGAAAGTGTCCTGATATGTCTCCTATGAATATGCTCGAAAAAATTGAATCTTCATTAGAAAGAATGATTAAAATCGAAGAAAGAGTCGCGCCAGAGATTCTCAAGGAGATTAAAACCAAGAAGGATGAAGAGAGAAAGCTCAAAGAGCGTCTTGATGGACAAGAAAAAAGAAGATTGGAACAATTGCGTAAAGTTGAGCAAGCATTGCAAAGAGCCAATAAATCAATTCCTAGACATGACAGGAAATTCCCGAAGGAAAGAATGCTTCCAGTTAAACTTGTTCAAAAACGAAATAATGAAAACGATATTTTGGCCTCTCTGCAGGAAAAGGAGAATGCTCTTCTCTATGGCCAGCTTGAATAAATTCTTTTTTGTTTGTGTATGTATTAAGAGACAACGGGCTTTTTTTCTTATCGTTCGGACCTTTTTTCCTAAAATGTAAATTTACGTACGTTAAGGACCCCATTTTAGTAGAAAGCATGCTCTGAAGAAAATAGAAAGTTCATTACAGATATAATGAAGATTAAAGAATAGGACATTAATTCATTCGTGTACAGCTTCCTCCCATTTGATTATTATTATCACATTACTAATATAATAATTCAGAAAAATTCATATCACAATTTTACGAAGTTACCAGAACTGAACATCCATCAATATGCTACAACCTATCAAAGGGTATTACAGTCATTATTATGTTAAAATATAGAGAATTTAATATTTTTGACAATATGACGTGTAAAATAAATTCAATGACGTGTAAAAAAAATTTTTGACACACATCATGATTAAAGTTTAAAAAATATTTTTATTGTATATTCATATTGTAATCATGTGGTAAATGCTAATAAACTTATAAAAAGTACACATTAGCAATATTAAAGAAGCAATATCCTTTAACTTCATTGATACTCGGAGGCAAAATCATTTCTGTTAATGAAGTACAATTATAGAGTGTCTCCCAATTGAGTTTTGTGAGCTCAGCTTGGAGCGACAGTGTTGATAGATTCACACAATGTTTGAAAACACCATTTCCAAATGTTTTAACATTAAATGGAACTGTTAAATGTGTGAGACCGGAGCCAGCATAAGTATTTGTGCTAATGTGAACGATGGATGAAGGAATGGTCATTGTTGTGATGGAAGTGCAATTATAATATAGATAATCGTCCAATATATACTGCCTTTCAGTTAAGAAGCACTCTACAAGTGAGATAGAGTCTTTGAAGCAGCCTCTTGCCATATACAGGATTGCATTAATGTTAATGATTGTTGTGAAATAAAAACGCTTATCGATCACAAATTTACCTATAATATGATATATCTGACCCTAAAAATCAAATCGAAATCGCTTTACATTTTTTAATTTTGATCAGAAATATGATACCTACATCAAATGTAGATATGAATTTAATGGGTTTCGTGGTTTATTATCGTTTTGATGAGACTATCATTTTTATTTTATAGTGTTTTATTAATATGGCCATGAAAAGCAAAAATCAAAAATCAATTTTCTTCGAAGAAAATTGTGAGAGCAAAAATTTTGCTGTCTCATGAAAATGCTCAAAGCAAGTATTTAAATAATAAAGTTGATTTGTAAACACAAAGTTTTGAATTGAAAATAATCGGTCGGATTGTATCTTTGATTTTTGTCGATAACATTATTTTTTATATATTTATATTTCTTTAATGATCGGGATTCCGAAATGATAGTTTTGGTCAATAAATATGGATTTTCTTAAATTGGTTGAAAAAAATTGAAAATAATCCTTAAAATATCATCAACAGCCTTCAGTTATATGGATTTGATATGAAATAGTAACTTGGTTGTTTTTCCACAGGTTTCATCGCTTCACTTATTAATAATTTTTATTGATTCATATACACTATTGAACAAAAATCATCACCACAGTGAAAAAAAAAATAAAAACAATGGACAAAAACAACTAAAATACTTTTTTGTAAATTCCAGAAATAAATTTTGTGTTCATTCGATATCTTTCTTTATTTGTATTGATATCTTAAAGTTTTGATTTTTCGTGGCTTTTGTAATTACTCTCAAAATGCCTGGATCGATATCTAATGATGTACTTACGATAACAGGGTCTGGAGCCATAACAAACATGTGGCAGAGTAACTCAGCGATCCTTGTTCTCGTTATCAAAGAAGAATTGACTTCGATTCCAAATAGAGGATTTTATCAATGCGGAAATCTTTGGAATGTGATTCTTCCAAACAGCCTAACATCGATTGGAGAGTACGCTTTTTACCAATGCAACAAATTAAAATAATTACGTATCCAATAAATAAACTTACAATTAATGAGTTTGCATTTAGTTATTGTGGATTTACAACAGTAGAAATATAAACGAAAACGCTTACTATTGGATACAGAGCCAATCAATATTGTTCAAATATCAAAAAAGCGACATTTTTATGTGATACACTTTCTTTAGGTAGTGGAGAGTTTTATAGTGACGGAAACCTTCAAAATATCACTGTTGTGGCCAAATTAACAATTGTTCAAGGCTCTGCTTTCAACGGAATCAGTAACTATAATGTAACAATAAATTCTGACAGCGTTGTTTTTCGGAACGGAAGTTTGCAATACACGAATGGTCCAACAAGATTAGAAGTGGTTTCAAACGATGCAACATTCGATGGCTATGCAAACTATGGAAATGATTACATGAAAGAATTATCTGTTATAGCTAAAAATCGAATTTCCGTTGTATATCAAGCATTTTATGATGCAGATGCCTTGATTATAGTTGAACTAAATGGAGACAATGTAGTAGCTAATGATTATGCATTTAGATATTGCAATGCCTTAAATAGAGTTATCATTAGTGGTAACAATGCAAAATTAAAATATTATTCATTTGGAAACTACTACGGTCTTTAAAATGTTGATTTAAACTACAACTACACTGCTTTTGTATCCAGAGCATTTTCAGAAGATTATTCGATGGCAAATGTTAACTTTAACTCAAATTTCACGGACATTGGTGAAAATGCTTTGGTGAACTGCGATTGGATTCAAAACTTAACTATTCCTTGTGATAAAGTAAGAATAGCTCAATATACATTCAATAATGTGGATCACATTAAAAATATCATTTTTATTGGTCAAAATGTCGACATTCCACCATGTTGCTTCTTGTACAGCCCTGAGTTACAGAGAATTAATTTTCCAACAAACTATACAAACATCAACCATCATGCTTTCCAAAATTCTGGTATACTTACCCTCAATTTTACATCAAATACAACAGGTATAGGTATGGAATCATTCAAATGATGCGGAAGATTAACAAGAATTGATTGCAATTCTAATTTCACATTTATTGGGAACCTTTCCTTTGCATTTAATGAAAAAAATATATGAAGTTCACTTCATTGAAAACCCCGTTCACTTTGAAATCAATGCATTTTCAGCAGCGAGAAACTTTGCAGTTTTGACAGGACTAACAAATTACACTTATCTCGGTGATAGTTTTTTAGGAACACAATGATTACAGAGTTCAACCTGACTTCACAACCAACTTGTTTTGGAGCAAATGTTTTTGAGCAATATTGGTGCTTACAGAACGTCACTTCAGCTCCACCTTTCACCTACATTCCCGATAACACATTTTCATTTCTTGGAGCATTAACTAACGTTTATCTATGCCCAACTGTAGAGAGAGTAGGAAGTAATTGCTTCGCTAATTGCTACAATTTAGACAATTTCACTTTTGATAATAAGAGCATAGTTTTTGGAGACAACTGCTTTGCCAATTGCGTGAGATATATTTATGGAGAATACTCAAGTCTGAAAAATAACACAGCTTCCAATATTTATCATAATACAGGAGTCAATAGTATAATAATTAAAAAGAATACAGTGTACGGAAACGGACAATTTAGTTATTGCAATAACTTAACAAGCATTACCATAGAAAGCAGTGTCAAAAGCCTTCCTGGATATTTATTCAGCAGTTGCAAGAATATCACAACAATCAATATTCCAGATTCCTGCTCGAAATTGAGCAAAGGTGTTTTCTCGTGCTGTTCTGCATTAGTTACAGCAAACATTCCAAAAACTGTTTATGCCGTTCCAATTCATTTTTGTTCATATGCAGGAATCACTGAGTTCTATTTGCATGACAATATATTTAGAATAAGTGAAAATGCATTTGAACAAGATCTGAAGAATCAGCAAACAGCTACGAATCGTCAAGCACTGGAGAATCGACAAATATCTATTATTGTGGCAAGACCAGCCTTGCCGTTCTGAAATGCTTCCGCTGAACATGCTGGCTTCCAGGTTGCTCAAGTAGCTGTTGCTGTGGAGGTTGCCGTTGCTGATGCTGTAGAGTTTGCTGATGCCGAGGCTGATGCTGTGGAGGTTGCTATTGCTGCTGAGGCTGTGGTGGAAACTGCAGCTGTGGAGCGGGTTGCATTGCAAGAAATTGATGCCACACTGGTTGATGAAGATGCTCTTGGTTCTGCTGTACTCTTTGCCGCAGTGCAACCAACTCACGTTGATGGTTTCTTATTCTTCTTTGCTCTTCTCTTTGAGTAGCTGCTGTCTCAATCGTTCACTGTGCAAGTCTATTCTTCGTATCTGGTCCTGGAACGTGATGAAAAGATGTGGTGGTGGAGACAATACAAGACTCGATTCTTGCGAGTTAATGATTCTCTGCATTAGTACAATTGGATTCAAGTTCAAGTACATTGGTTGAATCGGCCTTTCATACTCTAGTTCGAACATGCGATGTAGAATTGGTTGATTGTTCAGCCATTTATTGCAAATGAATGGAACTCGTTCAGGAGGAAGAACTCCAACATCATTGATTCTTAAGAAAGGTGTATCAAGAGCAGCATCTTCATCTAATGGGAATATTCCGGACATCTTGAAGGCAGCCTGTATGTTTGAAGCTGTACATGTCTCTCCTAGAGCATGTAAGAATGAGTTGGAAATCAAGAATCTTAGTTCTTTCGCCGTGAACTCAGTATGTTGAATGAGCACTCCACGAATCGGATCCAAATTACAGCATGCATTATCAAAAGCAGATTTAAAGCGAGACTTCAGAGGTCCGAAAATACCAACATCCAATGGCTGAAGGATATGCGAAGAGTGTCCAGGAAGAACTAACAAATCAATGTTGAAGAGTTCCAACAACAAAGCAGCAAGAAAGTTAAATCTGGACGGATGCCCGTCGACAATCAACAGATACGGTTCGTCGATATTAAAAAAAAACTTTGGTATAATTTGTAGCTTTCGAGAAAGAAGAGGTTTAGAGGGATTTCTAAACGGTCATTATAAATATTTATAAATAAACAAAATTACAAAATTTTCTGGAGAATATCACTAATAGCTTTCTCTTTGTCTTCTGCTTCGAGGAGAGATGTCTTGCGAACAAACATTTCTTCACGAAGACGAGGAATAAGTAATGGACTGAGTTTTTCTGTGACTTGGCGTGGGAATGTTAATGGTAAGATTTGAATCACCCATGGGAAGATTGGCGAATTGACATCGAAGATTTTACGAGGTCCTTGTGCCATTTGGACACCACATCTGATCGCACGAAGCTGTGGCATAATTGGATCAAGTCTCTCAGAGATTGCTGCCTTTGTTGACTCAGCTTGTGCGAACTCTGGATCGATATCGAAGAAGTCGTCATTGATGATGGTGCCGCCAAATGCAAATCTGATAACAATCGCTGAAACAGGCAATGGCAAAGATCTTCCTGCACTTGCATTCATCATCATATGGAATCCGAATCCAATGAATGCAATGAGTTCATCGAGTGATGTTGCTGTTGATCGTGGAATCAAAGCGGATTCATCTGTGAACAAAGGCTGCTCGAATATATCATCTTTAGCTTCGCGAACAACACGAAGAATTGTTGTTAAATCTTTGATGTTAAGGAGCTGAATGTCTCTGATAAAGTTTTCGCCAGGGAAAACGCCGAAAGTAGCAAACTGCTGAGCAGCTCTAACATAGAAGTTCGTAAGTGAAACAATAGAGATTGGGATATATCCGCAAACTTGTTGTTTTGAAATATTGTCGTTGTGAGGAATTGCAATTGAGCTGATAAGAGGAATGAAGTTCTTGAATGATGATGTGAGCGGGAAATCTGGACTTTCTGCTCTGCAGCTCTTCGCTAATGATATGAGAAGCGAAACTCTGTATCTTGAAGCTTCAACGGAAACAGACTGGAAGAACTTTGAGAAGTAAGAATCATCGAAAATCAACAGGTTTTCATAATCAATGAGACAAATTGCCATCGAATGTGCCAAAGCTTCATCTTTTGTTGTCCATGAATCATGAAGTTCTTTGTAGATGGAAAAGATCTTCAAGAAATGAGAATAACTTGGATGCTCAACAGCTTTCTCTGTGTAAATTTCCGCGGTGAGATTCTGTGTGTTTTCATCACGAGTCAATGAAAACTCGATTTCCTCTTCTTCATCATAAACATCGAAAAAGCCACTTCCTGTGATTTCTTCTCTGCCGAGTTTGATTCTTCCTGGTTGCACTGCTTCATCAGATAACTTAACATAGACTCTTGGAACACCAATTGTTTCAACTGTTAATGTTTGAGGAACATTTTCGTCTGTATTACTTGGTTCTAAAGTATGTTTGTGTTTGTATGATCTCGATTTCATTAATGCTTCAAATGAGAATGATGTGATAAGTGGTGGTCTAATCGAGCGAAGGAATGGGAATACAGAGCTTACAACTGAATATGGAGAAAGTAAATCAGCTGTAATTCTCTTGAATAACTTAGAAGCTGCTGTGTTTGCATTCTTGACTTCAAGGAAAGGTTCGATGATGTTAATAAGTCTTTCTCTGATCTCTGAGTCTGTCTTTCCATCACCAACATATGTGTGAAGCGAGAATATTGACAAAGCAAGTCCAAGCTTCGAATCTCTTGTTAACAAAAGATTCTCTAAATCAATCAGCTTCGAATATTTGACTTTATACTCTACGTGAAGCAAATGATTAGAAATTATTTTAATGAGCCACTCGGCGAGAATATTTCCGAACAGAAGAAGATCAGAAGACATTGCACGCTTGAATAATGGAAGGAAGATTTCTTTATGCATGAGTTTTGACAAATTAAGTCTCTCGCAATGTGAAACAACGAATGAAATGATCTGCAAAGCAAGTCTGAAGCAATTATCATCATCACTTGTGTTCATTGAGACTGGGAATATCTCTAAGAATGCGATATTTTCTTGTCCGAGATTAGAAATTGTAAACATGTCTCCGAACATTGTCATCTGAGCGTTTTCTGTTTGAGATTCGAATCTGAGAACGTATTCTTGATTAAATGAGTTTGCAATGAGTGGCAAATTGAGATTTGTATCACAGAATCTTACATAAATTGCATCAGCATTGCGTCTTTCAACTTCAACTAAAACATCATTGTGTTTGTTGGAGACAACAACCGGTTCAAGAGATCTCTTTGCCAAAAGTGCACCAACAGACTTCTTGATCAAATTCCTGAAAACATTTGGACGCTTAATGGCGATATGAGCAAATATTGGGCTGAGAGTATCGCAGCAAACAGCAGTGAAATCATCATCACCTAAAACTGTCGCTGCTTGTGTAACAACTTGTTCTAAAACGGCATCATCAGAGAATGTATCGATGTGTTGCATGACAGACAAAATGTGGATCAAATTGTTATCCATGTTGATCTTGTTAGTGAAGAAATCTTTTTGGAGTCCTGGAGTCAACATGCAAAGTCCTTTCTTCGCTTGTTCTGTCATCGGGAAGAATAACGATGGACTCAAATATGGTCTCAATGTTCTCTGCATTCTTTCATATGCAGCGTAAACGTTTTGTGGCTCTGTGCAATCAGCGAGAGAATAGATATATCGCATTGGAAGATCGAGAGAGATCCATGTTTGACTTCTGTGATTGAACAATCTGACACTTGCTTTTCCTGTTCCTGGGATCTGTGTGAAAACGCCGCTCCTGTGGTAAAGTTTAGCATCGATATCAGCAGCTGTTAAGATGCATGGACGCTCAAATGGAACTTCGGATTTGTGCTGAGATTCGCCATTAACTGTTTCGAGTTCGAATGGAATCTTTCCTTGGAAAACAGATTCGAATGAATATGGAATGCATTCTGCAGAAAGTGTTGGAAGGAAATATTCCGTTGCTTTAACTCTGTGGTTCGGATAATTCTTAACATCAAAGATGAATGGAGTAAATCCTGAATTAACTTTAAGACGTTCTGCACACTTCATCTCGAAACTGACTGTGATTGGAGAATTGATTTTGATATTGAAAATGGAATCATCAATAATATTTCCACAAGAAGTAATGAAAACAACTGAACGCTCAATATCAGTGTACAAACCAAATGTCGTTGTAAGCTTTGGATTGGCAATCATGTATTCGTATAATCTAACAGTACGCATTGTGTTTGGATGGACGCAAACTTTGATTGAATCGGCACGAAGATTAAACTCAAGATAAGTGAATTTGGATTTGTTAGAAATCTCTGGAATGAAATGAATTTGCGATGGAGAAACTCCATTGAACTTAAGCTCATCTAAGAATAATGAATAAAGTCTGTTGTTTGCAACAACATGAGAGAAAAGAGAAGAAACAGGTAAAATGCTCTTCATTAAGAATGAATGAACATTTGGATTTGGATTGAACTCGATTGGTTCCTTCTGAGATACAACGAATGGACATGGATCTTCCATAATTGACAAAAAGACTGGAGGCATAACGAAAATTCCTCCTGATTGAATGAATAATTGTTTGTATTGGCCGAAGAAACCAATAATGATTGTATCACTTTCAAGTTTAACAACTATTTGACTTACAGCTGCTGGGAAGTTAATCATTCCTTCGTTTGTTATAGAGACTTTAAATGATTGGAATGTTGTCTTAGCTTGGCCGCTGCAATAACCAATCGTCATGTTTGGTATGACTTTGATTGAGAATGCAGGAATTGACTTCGTGCAAACATAAGTGTCACCTTCACAGAAGTGGCGTAATTCGAATCTTGGCGGATTCTTGTCGTTATTAACAACAGGACTCTTCCTTCCAAACATGTGTGCGAGTTCGTATGGAAGAGGAGTGTTATAAGAAAGTTCTGCGAGAGCGGATCTTGCGAATCTTCCTTGAAGATCATCTTCTTGGATGCAGTCCATTAAAGCATCAATCAATTCTTGAGAAACATGGCCAATTCTCTTTGGAAGGATTGGAACGAATGGTAAATCAGTGAACTCGAAGCTGGAAACATCAAATGCTGGCAAAGCAAATGAAAAACCATCTTCGTTTCTAAATCTGTATTCAAGATAATCCATTGACGAAATAATGCTCTGTTGTCCTGTTGATTTGATTCTAACTTGCATGTTGATGTGTGGTGGGAAGCTGCAAGCAGACAAAACCAAAAGAGCACCAATTGATGCATCATCATGTCTCTGAATGATGGGGACCAATTGATCGATCTTCTTTTCATCCAATATTCTTCTAACGATTGTTGCACGTGCGAATGAGAATGAAGGACCAACATCGAATAATTCGTGTTCAGTGGATTCGAAAACATTAAATGAGAATCCGCGACCAATGGACTCCAAAATTCCAACAATTTCTGGTCTTTCTTCGATTGATGTAAACAATGTGAACTTCTTTAAGATCTGCTGAATGAGAGGAATGATGTGTGTTGTCTTAAATGGAAGAGAAAGCAAAATAACTGACAAAACAAAATCATTATTTTCCTGTTCTTGTCCCAAATTCAAAGTAATCAACAATGCGAACAAAACAAATGGATTTGTTGTTGTTGGAGGTGTTGGTGTAACTAAAGCTAAGTTTTCTCTAACGCACGTGAAGAATTGCGATGTGATCTTATATGTTTTGGCTATTTCTGTGAATATAAGTGGAATCTTTTCGTTGAGACTTAAAATTGATGGAGCTGAAACAGAAATGATGATGTTTCTGTATGCAGCAAGGAATTTAGGAACAACATCACTAATCTCATCGATGATGTGGGGACCGATGATTGACAAACAAATCTGGATCTTTGTTGCAGCTTGAAGGATGATTTCAAATGATGGATTTGGATTTTTGCACAAAACTCCTGCTTCTTTGAATGATGTGATAGCAAACTTTTGGCCTTTGGATGTTTTCAATGCTGAGAACAAGAAATTGTACATTTCTCCTTGTAATCCAAGTGTATTCTGCATCAAAAGAGCACCAATTTCTGAGAACATTTCTCCCATATCATGATGAAGCTCTTCAGCAACTTCTGGATGCATTGAAGCAAGAAGAAGCAAATAATAAACATCGCCCGTTTCTTCTGTGCAGTTATCATAAATGTATTTGAGATATGAATAAGCCATAGGGAAGCATGATATTGGATCGAAAAGAGGAACAAGTTCACGAACCCACTCTTCGTCGGGTGATTCGTTGAACTTCATACAAATTTTATAGATCATATCTTCGGCATCAAGGAATGTGAATGGAATTGGTTCTAAGCCACTTGGGAATGAGAATGTTTCTGGACTGAAGCCTTCCGGTGGCGTATCATATCTCTTTGATACATTCAACAACATCAAAAACAAAGCACGACTCAAGTCATAAAAAATTTGTGGTGATTTATATGCAAGAGCTGTTGAGAACGATTTAACTTGAATGTAAGCTTTGTAACCATAATCATTTAAGCTTGGATCTGAAGTGAACTTGAAGATCAATCTTTGTGAATTAACAATGATTGTTTCCCACTTTGAAGCAGGTCCAGAAAGCTTTGGACAAATTGGTTCATTGCAATCGGCGTCAGAGAAAATCTGAAGAAAATCGCAATCTTCTTCAGTGCTCGTTTGTGGATCGAAACTAATTGTGATTCTAACAGCACCTGGGAAGTGATATGGATGGATATAAGAAGAGTTGTTTTCGTAAGGATGCGGAGACTCTTCGATGACTGTTGTCTCAATAAAACTGTTTGAAACTCTTGACTCGAAATGCTTCTTCGCATATTTGTTTAAATGTGATGCTGAACACAAACCTTCCAATGATGCCAAAATAGTTGATAACTGCGGGAAAACAACAGCAACAATTGGATCCTCATCAAGCATAACGTGCAACAAAGGCAAAATTGGAGCTAAAAGTGTTGGCAAAACATATGGATTTGCGTTTTTGATGCACTTGAAGAGTGGAACAGCTGCAGAAACAGAAATAACTTTGTCAACTAAAGCGCCACGCAACAATGAAAATGTCATTGCATTAAGGAACGAATACTGTGTCGATAAATTGTTATTTAAGTATTCCAAAACTCGTGCTCCTGGTTCATTTAATATCGCAAGAAGGAATCCATAAATGTCGTGGAAACCATCAGAGAAGATCTGTGAAACTTCATTTGGTATCAATTTCTTAATGATTGCTGAGCAATCTGATGTTGTCATTAAGAAATTCTTCTTAAATCCTCTGACGAAAGCCTTCATGAAATTGATTCTTGAGATTGAAGAAACATTTTTGAGATCCAAGATATCCATAATATCTTGGACATCATATGTGTGATATTCACTCGCTTGATATTCGAAAATAGCAATCATTGAAACAGCAGCATCAGCGAAAACTGAATATCTTTCATCGTCTTTCATAAGATCGATCAAATCGAAAACTAAATCAGTGTTTTGTAATGCGAATATCTGCGACAAATCCATTAATTTCAAAGACACTCTAGAAGCGAGAAGTGGAAGTAAAGCATTCATCATTTGAAGAGGAATATTTCCACTTGGAATTTCAGGTTGTGAAAGTGCATAATACTGCAAAAACTTGTAAACAGGAGATAAATATCTAACATAAACTGTGTCCCAGAAAGGTGCTTCGATAATTGTGTTTCCTTCTATATCGACAGCAACGCAGAAAGAAGAAAGATTCTCTTGAAGCAAAGACTCCGTGAGCATCAATTCACCTGTCGCCATATTATATTGATGATACAAAGGAGTGTCGATGTTTCCAATCAAGAATGGAGCGAAAACAATACCGATAATAAGTCCATCTGTTATCAGGCTGACGTATTTCTCGTAATCACGTGGTAAAGCAACAGGGAAGAACTCTCTTTCGGGTCGAATTAAACCCTTTTGTGATTTTAGTGAGATTTTCATTCCTTTCTTTTCGTAGCAGTATAATATTGACTTAGAAATGATGTAAAGCATGTCTCCTGCAGCTGTGAATGGTCCTTGTGGTATAGGAGTGTCGCATTCAAGCTGTCCGAGTCTTTCAAGTGATTCGATGCTCATAACATCAACTGTTCCTTTTGCTTGGCCCTGGAAACCAAGGAGAAGATGATTATTGCAAACACAAAGTGAATGAATATCGCAGTTAATGCAAACACTCGAAGATCTTTCATTTGATGCAAAAACAGTGCCTAAGACACCTGTGCCGAACTTTGTGAGTCCGGTTGTTGGTTCTGCAACGTAAAGAAAGCCCTTGCAAGCAGCAATTCTTCGTTGACGAACTTCTTTTAAAGATGTCGGCTTTGTATTGGATTCTGGCATAATTTCATGTAAGTAAAGTCTGTTTGTTTTTGTTATATCGTAGTCTGCGAATGTTGTCATGTGAATTGATTTCTTAATTAACTTAGATAACGAAGATATATCATAATCAATCGAAACATTTGGATTTTTGAACCAGCAAAGTGCCAGCCTCAGTATATACTCTGATCTATGCGTTGATTCGATGATTTGAACCCACAATTCGATGATTTTTTTCACAACTTCAGGCGGACAATCGGATTTTTCGATAATTGTGCTCATCCATAGCAATAATCGATTGGTAATTAGTGGCAAATCCCAGTTTTCTTCGAAGCTTGACTTTGATAACATTGTAGATAATTGATTTAACACCTTTAGAATAGGTTCTGGTTTAATTGTCGTAATTTTTTCGATTATTGGTAAAAATATATTATAAATAACGTGAATTGGAGCCTCAGTATCGGGTAGAATTTCATTTTGAATTGTTGGATACTTTGGATCTTCGACACCGAGAAAATATTCGATGTTTTCGAGTATATTCTCACGTATTTGGTCCAATTCGAGGAACTCGTCGTTCAAATAATGTCGAGATTCAGTTGATGGATTCACTAAAGTCGGAAACGCGCGAATTAGGGCCGAATAATCGACATCAGCTAAATCATCGATCATTGACTGAATGGTATCGGTTCCGTAGGCAACTCCAGGACCGAATTTCGACAGTAATCCTGAAAGTTCCTGCATAATAAAATAAAAATTATATTTTGACAATTTGTCTTTACGTGGCAACTATTTTATATCTGGCAAATTTTATATTTTTCCTCATCTCATTAATATATGAGACTATATCTTAACATTTATAACATTAAAACTCGATTGCATATGATATATCTTAATAACTCTGCATTATATATATAAATTGAGCAAAATCAAATTCAATATTGATTTATTTTTTTAATAATATGAACCCATATTAATATATTCAAATACCAATCAGTATATAATCATATATCCATGAAAAATTAACTTAAATTAAGTATAAAAATCAGTGATATCTTTTTATTAAATTATAATATCATTAGAATCAAACTATTTAACTTTGGAATCTATAATATTTTTAACTATAAAATGTTGCCATTGATATATCCCTGTTAAATGTTATTAATTTTAGAACATATTTTGATAAAGTTTTGAACATAAAATATCGTGATATATATATAAGAAATAATTGACTATCTTTGTCCATTTAATGAAGGCATTTGATCAAAATGAATGTTGACTAAACAATAACTTTACCATTCTTTGAGATGTGCCCAATGATGCTTACATCGTCATCGTCGTCATGGAATGAAATGAAGTTATCTGTCATTCCGTCATCAGCAATAACCTCACCTAAAAGATCAAACTTATTCAAGGCGATGCATGGAGGATCTCCTGGGCATGGTTCGTTCTGGATGAGTCTAACATACTTTGCGTTATACTCTTTATCGAGTTTATATGTTTTCTCAGCGCATCTTCTCATTGTTTCATCTTTTTCGATCCTATGAACTTCAGTCCATGTTTTATTGTCATCAGAGACTTGTAAAGACCAGCTGTGCAAGCAGCACCTAACACAATAGTAATATCCATCGTCGCAGCAGCAATCAGTCTGATAGCAGCATCCTGCACGAATGAAATATCCATTCAATTTAATTTTGCGATTATCAAGTGAGAATGTGATCCATGGATGCTCCTCGTATGACTGCACACAGTTTGAGCACCAGTCATATCTCTTGTTCCATGGATAAATCGCATATTCTGGTTTTGTTAACTGTAAAGTGCCATTTAACCGCTGTTTTGATGAACCACTGACATCTATAACAACGATTTTGTCGTGATAGACTTTCTCAAAGATGCCATTTGTCGTTGTAGATAATGTTATTGTTAACACCAATGATAGCATTGTCACTTTTTGTTTCCTATAATCTCTTCATTTATCATTTTCTCTTCTGATAGCCTATATTTGAACTATAACATCATGATCAAATCAGATAAATAGTAGCTATACCTTATAGATATTATGCATGCATACTCTGCTATATCAGATATCAATACTTTCTTTATAAAAACAAACGAGATTAAATTTTCCATTTTTAGTTGAAAAAATATTTTATGTGTCAAATGATATTTTACTTGGCAAAAAATATTTTACGTGACATTTTGTATTTACGTGTCAAAATGATGTATTCTTGCGATGAAAATGAGCGTAATATAAGATTTCCTGGAAGATAGCTGCAGCATTCCTATAACATAAATAATGCAAAGGAATAGATAAAATGCTTCAAATACATAATGTAAAGAATGTGATTTGCAAAATATCGAAGAAAAACTGCGATTTCATTCCCAAAAAGCCAAAAACAGCTCCAAATCACCCAAAAGGAGTAATGGTGAAGAGTATTCTCATCGTTTTATGTAAATTTTTGACAATATAAGATTTGATTGAAATGAACACAAATTTTATGAGTAGAATGGATGGAAATTCCATTTTACACGTATATATTCATACGTGTGCCCCGCCATTCTCTACGCCTTCTTTTCTTTCCAGAAACAGTGCCCAGCTGTCGTTGCTGAGGATATGGCAACAACATCTTCATTGGTGACACAATTGGAAGAACATGGATCTTCATTCTTTATCTCATTATTGGTTATTTCACTGCTCCTCTTTGTTCCGTTTCTTATCCATTGTTTACAGAGTATTATTCTCCAACAGGCTCTGCTTCAGCTGTTGGCATCTCTAACTTCTTCGTCTTCATTTTGTCCGCTGTCTACCAGGTCATCTCGTCCGCTACAATCACGCTGAAGGGCTCTTATAAAGACGGAAAGATCACGAGGTGTACATGGGATATAGATTTGGTTTGTATGTCTTCTGTGCTGTGTCTATCCTTTTGTCTGCTATTGTTATATTAATAACAAAGGAGATAACTGCCTATCAGCCAAAGGATGAAGCGCAGCATGCTTATGATCAAATTGATGGTGATTCAACTGAAAAACCAACAAGTCCAGAATCGAAATTGTAAGTTTTTGATTGCTTGATAGAGAAATAGTAATAAAACTTCGCCCTGTTTTAGTTATATAAATTTGATTTTTTCTTTTTAAAATGAAAACTCATAAATTATCCATTCAAAAGGGCTTCTTGAATAAGATCTTATTTTTGAAGTAAATGGATTAGTTTGTGATTTAGAAAAGAAAAGAATTTGATATAATGAAACAATATGAAAGCACTGAACAAGAATCAGATATAACGTTAAAATGCCTACGTATAGTCTATTTTTATAAGATAAAATATGAAATATTAATTTGTTGAGGAAAAATTGAATGAAAATCAAGATATAGGTGCTTTAGAAGAAGTTAAGAAATATATTCATCTAAAGTGAACTGACAATGATTGATTTATATTGAATATCTGGTCGAATTTGTTCAGTAATTTCAATAAGTTCGCAAAATTGCTTTCATTCAAAATGGGTTCATACATTCTATTATCTATGAAGAATTTAGAATGATAGCAAAAGCCCAAGAGTTTAATCTCAAATTTTTCATAAAAAATGTATGTCCTTGATTTTCTTGAGTTTTTGTTATCTTCATACTATGTGGAATTTAAATATGTGTAGAAAACGAAAATTTAGTGTAAATCATATCGTTTCGAGCAAAAATTATTCGAAAAATAGCTTCTATGAACTATGGTTAATTCAAAAATGCAATAAAAATAAGTTTTACATGGAACGATAACATTTTTAAATTATCTATGAGACGATTATTTCTCATTCAAAATTTTGTTTAAACAGAAAACATAATGTTTATAATATGTTATAATTCAAGATTTTCAAGAAATAATATATTGCTGTTGAGCCCGTAAAATGTCAAAAAGTAAAATTAATTCAATTAAAAATTTTATAAAAGTGTCATTATGATTTTCGTCTTTTCACTACTTTGCGCTTCACTTCCTGGCGGTTGGCAGTCTGTCGGTTTCGACTCTGAGTATGTCAGAAAGGTATTGCCGTATGTCAACAAGAACTACATGAAGATTCTTCCTGAATACAAAATCAGAAACACACTTTGCGCGTTTGTCAGCGCTGAGGTCCAAGTTGTCAATGGCTACAATATCCACTTAACACATAAGCTTGGTAAGGACACTATCGAATTAACACTTCATGTTACTATCACTAATGAAATCTCGCTCATGGACTTCAAGTTTGCACCAAAGAACACCGGATTCGATGTAGTTGGAGGCTGGACCATCCAAAAGGTTGATGATTTCCAACGTGAAGCTGATGAAGTTATTAAGTACTACATTGTGAATAAGGGTGTCAACACTGTTAAGGACAAAGTTCTCTTCGTCAGGACGCAGGTTGTTGCTGGAGAGAACATTCATGTCGTCTACAACGATAACTTAGGAAAGATTCATTCTGTCATTGTATTCCGTGACTTGGAGGATAATCTTAGTGTCACTCATCATGAAACATTCTAAAGCACCAAACTGTGTTCGTAAATCTTTGATTTTAATTTTATATAGATTATTTTTTTTTTCTTTTTTTAGCCTTCAAACGCAAACCAATATCAGCTCCCTATGGAGTAGGTCCACGGTGTTGGCAAGTAGACGACAAGGGATTTTTCCAATTTAGAGGCATTTAACATCATTTAATTCCATGAGAAGCATTTAAAATGTAAAATAATCAAAAAAAACTAATTTACCTTTTCAACCCCCACAAAAAAATTAATTGACTTTTTCCATTAAAAAAAGATTCGATGAATTTTATTCTCATAATTCAAGGCAAAACGATTAAAAAATCCTCAAAAAGTGACAGAGCAAAGAGGAGTTACTTTTCGAATAATTTTTTAAATTGCAGGAGTGTTTTAACTCACAAATTTGTTTTTTAGCGACCAAAATTGGCAAAATTAGCATTAGCATTATGTAAATGTTATAATAAACCATATTTTAAAAAGTGATAAGGTTAAAAGCCACGTTTTTCACAATTTATTTGACACTGTTTACATTAATAAAATAGTATATATGATGCGAATTATTTTTACATCGTTTTTATTTTTGAATACTTTATTTTTATTAATCAATAATTTCAGTATATTCAGTGGGAGGCTATGAGTATAAGTTGGTGTATCACATTAAAAACGTGTAATATGTGCATTCATCTATGCATATTGTCGTCTCCGCAATGATTTCGTGTATTTATAAATTACCATACTGAACAAATATTCAATTAGGAGCTTGTATTATTTGTAATATGTTACTATGTTGTTGGCATGTGATATATTTATAGTAAATATTGCTATTTACTCAATAATAAGCTGATATCAAATTGTTAATGAAAAATATGAAACAATATTATATATGGTTAACACTACAACTATGTATGGCATCACATAATAGTTATATTTGCCCATACATGTTTGATCTGGTTCTGACCTCCAGAGTCGATACACTTCTTAAATTGCTAAAACTCTGATACAATACGATAAAAATATTTTGAGTATTTTTTGTAAATTCACTAGCAAATATGCATTATTTTGGATGTAGATTTCGAAAATAACAAAAGGGTGGAAAGCCACGAAAGGCGACGATTATATTTTGTGCCAAATTGACGGCTTGACAAAATCAAAAACAACTCAAAAAATGGAACAAAGTCCATTTCTCTACCATCAAAACGTCAGTGATTTCAAATCCGTTTTCAGGACAAATCCAAGCTTCATTGGCGCACGCATCAAAAGATGCAATGCCCCACATTCTACAAATTTTTTCAGAGCACCAGGACCTGACTCATGTAGCAGGATTCATTCCCTCGTCACGTACTCTGCCCCTCAATCATCCGATAGTTCTGACTTTTAACTTTCTTTAAGTGCATATTTTATGTTTGTTTGTATATTTATGTACTTAAACATATGAAATTTACTTAATCAGCCGACAGTGGTCGAGGCTGTGATTGTGGTCTTCGGATCAAAATCCTTCTATCACTGATATTTTTCGACTATTTTTTTTATATTTTCCATTTTGCTTGGATAACTTGTAATAGATACAAAAATTAGATAACACATCGCCTTGAAAGCATTTTATCCCCTTAACTCTTTGTTCTTCTATAAGAATAACGAAGAAAAATTGATGCAAACTATAATGCTGATTTTTTGATGAAGATAGATTGTAAATCGATAATTAAGATGTTCCTGCGCGTTTGTTTCTAAAATTTTCGATGAATTTGTGCACTTGTTTGAAAAATGAATAAAATTTCGTAGTTTTTTTCTGATATTTATTTTTCAAGTTCAATTATACTTTGATGACGCAAATAGCTTTATCCTAGCTTATAGATCCGAAAATCCTCTTTATTTTCCCCAAAGTTACACGTTATTTCGAAAATCTACATTTTCACCAATATTATATTACAAAAAGTGAATATAATTATATGTTATTATAAAATCTGAAGGGATATCCATATGTAAGGAAATGTTCTCTATTTTTCCATACGCGTCCGTAATCCGCTATTTTCCTTAATGAAATACCGTTGCGACCTTATGCTCATCAATTTCTCATATTACCAAATGATGCTAATCATAGTATTTCGCTTTCATTTGATTATTCGTCCATTTGGAAATTGGTTGTAACCCGTTTCGTTTTAACACCATATTATTCTCGTGATTTTGAAGATACTCTGATGCATATACAGTTCATAATATTAAATATTAAAAGATCGAATCATATTCAAAATGATCGCTATTTTTTCTTCTACATATAGCTTAAACAGATCCAATGTTATGCAACTGCACCAATCCTTTGAGTCAGTACTTCGATTCAATAAAATGAGAAACTTTTTCATATTCAAATTTCATTTTTTCCAAATGCAAAATGCTCCATTGACATTTTACCACAAAAAAATAACGGAAAAATATCAATAATATATAAAACCCCTTTTTATTTTTTCCAGTATGATCAATATGTTTAAAGGACAATAGCAATACATGCTATCGGGTTGGATCCTACTATTGTCGCTTATGTTGATACATAATTTACAATTTAGCAACAAATTTCAAATTAAATCAACAATAAAACAGCACATGATATATAAGTATCATTGCATTCCATTCAATGATAAGTCACTAGTATATAAAATGATATTTAAAAATGTCGAGATTTTCTTATTTACTATTATGAGTTAAAAATGTATTTCTAGACCACAATTCCGTCCAGTTATGAGTTTAGTTGAATGGTTTAAGCTTGATTGGCCAAGAATATAACTAAAGATGGAAGGGAAAGATAAAAATAAATTGAAACTCTACAAATAATTTCAATTTTTAAAATTTAATATATCGTTGTTAACAATATTATAGTCATATATAGTCGATAAATGTCAAAAATTGATTAAAAAGGCATTTGTATATATCGCACATATGTATACCATTCTAAATTCATCAATTTTGGTCGCTAAATCCCAAAAATGGAGTCAATACACTTCTTTTTCTATACCCTTTACAGATTTGAATTGGAAATTTTCAAAAAGTGCCATTCAATTGGTTTGTAAAAAAAAATCAAAGAAATGAATATAAATCTCTACAGCAAACCTAAAAATAACAGCGATTATAAATTTTGTTTTCATTTTTATTTAAAAAATGGGAGAACAAGAGATAAAAAGACTTGCAGGGCGTCCACCATTGGTAACACTTTTGATCCTCATGATCGGTCCTTTATGTTCTCAAATCACATCAACGCTTTACGGCATTATTAACACGATTTGGATTTCAAAATACATAGGTGAAGTAGGAATGTCGGCAGTTGCTACTGATATCGCGTGGGAAGGTATCGCACGTGCCTTTGGACTGTTTTTATCGATTGCTGCTTCATCACAAATTTCGGCATTATTTGGACAGAAAAGATTCGAGGAATGCGAACAAGTCGCGTGTGACTTATACAGGACAGCAATCATATGTGGTATGATTGTGCCTGCAATTTTGATTCCGATAAATCAACCATTTTCTCGTTGGTTTAAAGCGACACCGGAAACAATTGATTTAGCATTTGATTACATTCTGCCTCAAGCAGCAGGAAATATCTTCACTTGCATCTTTTTCACGAACGTTGGCTTTTTACAAGCAGAAGGAAGAACGCTTCTTGTCGGCATCATTGATATCGTTTCTTTGGGCGTAGGAATGGGAATTCTCAATCCAATCTTCTTGGGAACAATCAAGACGGGTATTGCTGGTCCTTCGTATTCAACAATCATCGCTGATGGTGTTCCAGGAATCATTTTAACAGTTTTATATTTCACAGGAAAATTCGGTGTTAAACCGAAACTCAGTGGTTTATTGAAGCCTTTTAGCAAGTCCTCTTATCAGGCTTTGCTTATTGGTAGTTCCCAATTGATCTCTCAAGTCAGTTCATTCATCCCAGGTATCATTTTAAGAAGATTAATCGGTCTTTCTCTTGAGAATCCAAAAGATTATGATTTAGCTATGGCTGCTTTTAATGTCGTCTGCAGATACACAGGTGTTGCTATTTCCGTCGTTTTGGCTCTGTGCACAGGTTTCTTGCCTGTTGCATCATACGCTTATGCCGCAAAAATGTATAAGAGATATGTTAGACTTGCTTTGCACTTGAATTGGATCAATTTCATTTGGTGTGTGATCGTTATGATATTCGGAGTGTGGCTTCCTGTCCAAATCGCTTTAATCTTTGGTAAAGGCGAAGAATATTTGAGATGGAACATCAGAGAGTTGCCTGCTTCAAATTGGGGAACATTCATTTTCTTCGGAAGATATACGATTCAAACAATGCTTCAGTCACAGCAAAGAGGAAAGAGAGCGATGATTATTTCTTTCATTTCCAACTTTGTTGTCACTATTGCATCAGCGTATATCCTCTTTTACTTGTATCCATCGAAGACAGAGAGACTTCTTTGGAGTTTCTCCATTGCTTCGGTCATTGGTTTCATCCTCGGCGGTTCTTTGCTTGTTAAACCATTCTTAAAGATTATTAGGATCATTAGAGGCGAAATTCAAGAAGAAGATGATGATGGCAAAGAGAAAGTTGAATATGATTCAAATGGCGGAAAATTCAACATCGTTGACAGCAAATCTGATGAAGAAGACGACGAATCAGATTTAAAACCAATCCCTGAATTATAACTTCTATCCATTTATATTATCATGACATTGTTCAATCGCTATGGTTGAATCACTAAATATATTATGTTTCTTTAATCTCCTCTTTTCATTATTTCAAAAATTTGGAACAAGACATTCTTTGTCAAAGACATCTTTTTTTGAAAAAATGAAAGTCGTAATTTAACATCTGTCAATAATTTATTAATGTACTGTATCCAAATAAACCAGTTTATTGGCAGAAAAGTCGATATTGATCAATTTAATAATCATTTAATAATTTGTCTAAAAAGCATAAAAATCATTAATGAAAAGCTTAAAAGATCAGTGAAATTAATGTTCTAATGCTCCAGGAATCACAGCAACAATTTTATTTTCGAAGTTATTATGTGATTAAGACATCAAACTGATTCATTTCATGATGTTATTTAATGAACTTAATGTCTATAGTATTATATTTGATATAAGAAACTTAAAAATGAAGCCCCAATTATGAAGAATTTAATCATGAAAGTTATATAAAAAATGATAAATACAAATGGTTTAATAAACATGTAATGAGATCAAAATTCCATTCTTATTGTGATATCGCCGAAATCTTCAGCAAATATATCTTCAAGTCTCTCAATAGATCTATTCGCCAGTCCAGTCTATTGCAGCCAAAGCTCTGAGTTCTCTGGCAAGAAATCACTGTTATCCTCCAAATCTTTCGTGTTTAGAACTGTTTCTTCTTCAAATTCAACTTTATCATCTTCTTCCTCTTTGTGATATCTCTTATAAGCGAGCATTAAGAAGTATATCATCAAAGCGAGAAGAATCATTCCTCCAATGACGCTAATGAAGATATAAAGCCACAATAAGTTCTTCTTTTTCGTTGGAATTGCATCATTCTGCATTATGGGTTTTGTTATATTATGCTCTGTATAAACAATTGGAATTGCTATTTTTTCAGGTATCATTCTCACTGTTTCCAATGGCGTCAGATCTGCTCTTGTTACTGGTGTTGTTACAAGAGGTGTTCTCGCGGGAGTATCAAAAGGAGTCTCTTTAGGAGTCGTCGCAGGCGTCGTTGGAGGTGTTGCGTGTAATGTGTGATCTGGCATATTTGTAATATGCGTGTAAGACTGGAATCCTGGCAATTCAGAATAGAAGGTGAAGAAATTGGTCATTCCTGGAAACACAAATGTCTTTGGTTCGAAAGCAATCATCGAACTTGTTGTCGCAAATGGAATTTTCGTTATTGGTGTTGCGAAATAAATAAATGTTGTTGGATAGGGAACTATTGATGTGCTAATCGATGTAGTGAAGTTTCCTAGCGTCCTTGTTATCACTGTTTCAGGTGGAGTCGTTGGCTCTGGGTTTGTGAGATGATTTTTGATGTCTTTGCATTCCTCGAAATCTGTTAAATTTTCTCCTCCTAAATATTCGTAAACTTGATATCCTGCGTTATCCATTGGTCCATGGACCCTCGAAACTAACTGCGAAATGATTCCTTCGACATAATCTTCTCTAAAGAATCCAAAAACGAAATTATTCCAAGATATCCACTTTGAATAGCCTTTGAGTCGAATTTTATGGCTTGCACCTTCTCCATTGGTTCCACCGGTGAATGTTACACTGTCCTTATAGAAGCAGCAATGCTGTGTGTAGCAGATTCTTTGTTGAAATGTTTGTGGTCCAGTTGGAAGATGTCCTTTATGGGTATCGGAATAAAAACAAAGAGCACCGCCTCCACGTGAATTATCGTGGTTACCTATCGTTGATTTAGAAAATGTTTCATCAATTGTTTTGGAATTTAGAATTGTTTTTACTTTCGTTGGCGTATACTTGCTGACATCGTTCGCGTTAACAACGTTATAAGCGAATTGGCTTTTAATTAATTTTAAGTCATCACAATTTGCAGCGTGAATGGCACCAGCAAAGCTGCATTTGCTCTGTATGAAGAATGAATTCTCACTGTAAAACTCAATTGCAAAAGAAATCGAGATTCCACCTCCAAGTTCAAATGCGACGTTATCAACGAAATTCAATCGAGCAGAAACTAATTTTATGTTCGGAGCCAAAGAAGCCTCCGATGGTTGACCCGGATTTTGATAAACACCTTGAAAATATAAAACGCCACCAAATTTGTAGGCTTTATTCGCTTTGAACTCTGTTGCGTATATCAGCACTGGAGAGGCGACCAAAAAGAGTGTTCCTCCAACAGCTCCTTCGTTTTTAGAAAAAAATACTGGATATTCGATACCAGAAACTTCTGGAGCGTTATAATCAGAGATATTTAAAGTAGACAGGTAGAGGAAAACAGCACCGCCAGCGTCAATCGATTTTGATGATCCGAAGGCGTATTTTTTAGTAAATGATCAATTGCCTGTAATTGTTATAGAAGATCTATAGAAGTACATCTCGCGTTTGTTTCCGGAGTATTCCGTGAGAATTGTTGTGTCTAAATTGAATTGAGAATCGATAATCGAGTTATTCATGAAGTTTTCGTTCTCAAACGAGGGTCCAACCTCCTTCTGCAATGAGATATCACGAAATGAAATCATATCATTTTTGGTGTAATTATCAATTATATTATAATTGGCCAAGCAATGATCTTTTTGCGAAAAATCGAAATTTTTCAATATTAACATGAAAATATAAGATAGCATATCATAGGGTATCATATTTTACAATAAAAATGGTGGTCTCATAAAATTTTTAAATTTTTGGAAAACTCGAAATTTGGATACTACATTTTATGAAGAGAATAAAAATATCAATGGTTGGAATAAGGTTAAAGTATTTTCATTGTATTAAGGTTCTTATTTATTAAGGTTGAGATGAAATTTTTGTATATTTGAAGAAAGAAAACGAAATGCATTAGAATTATCACGATTTCAGTGATTTTTTCAGATAATATTGTTTTTGGAAAAAAGTTAACTTTATAGCGGGGACTGGGACAAAATAGAACAACGTGCTTTTCTGACATGTAAATTATGTTTGGCATATAGAGTCAGAATGTCAAATATAAAGGAAAGTGACGTGATTGCGGGAAAAATGGAAAAGTGTCAATAGGTTGAAATGGATTGAACTCAATGTTGGAAGCCAAAGAAGACTTCATTATGAGTAGTTGTGGCCTCATAGTGAAGGATGA
>JALKBU010000176.1:0-66382 GCA_023091735.1 Trichomonas tenax
TTACATTAAAGGGGAATCTTGCTTAGCTCCGACATTCAAAATTAACCCCTAAAATCAACGCCTAAAATAACCCGGACACCTTAAATAAACGTCCGAATCCTAACGTCAACGTGAAAAATAACGAGGTTCGACACTTTTCATTAACGTACAGACACTATTTTTCGAAATAAACCCTTGTTCGACACTTCCCAAACTTGACAGCTCACCCTTCGGGTCAAACAACAACAATATCGTTTGCCACTTTAACCTTAAAAGGTAAAAATGAGGCTCTCCGCCTTATTGGGGGTCATGAATCCTAAATTAGATCCTAACCCCGGGACGAAGGCGAGCTTGCTCGCCGGATGTCCCCATGTGTGTGTGTGTTCAGATCTCCAAACCATTACAAAAATATGCAGAAATAATACCAGAAAGCTCTAGCTTATCCATATATCAACAATACCTGCATATTCTTATCGCTTAATTATCGAAAAACGCTTACAATCACAATAGTTTTTCGCTTTTTTTCCTAAAAATATGCGATAACCTCGAATTTTCATTTGTCCAATGTTATAGGTGCGTGGAATACTATTCCTAGACCCTTGTGCATATAATTTTTTGGTTTGCTACTAGGTGACCTATATGCATTTCCGGCCTCCATATGCATATATGTTTTATATGCATATAGGATTTCATATGCACACAGAATTCTATATGCATATAGGTTTCCATATGCATATGTAAAATTCATATGCATATGTATAAGTTAAATACATATGTATAATTCATATGCATATAAGGCAAATAATTGCATTTTGTGTTGTTTTATGCATATACTTGTTCTATGTGCTATTTGTAAATTCAGTAATAGGTATTTCTCATATTAAAAATAGATGATATTTCATATTTAATGGTTATGGCTTTCAGGTTTTCAAGAACAAAAGAAAAGAGGAAAAAGTTCTAGCATAAAAAATGCAATATTCGCAGAATTAAATGATATTTTTTATGTAGTACCACAATAAATAATTATAATAATGATATTTAGTATTTATTTAATTACAATAAAAGCACTTTGAAATAAATAATAAAAGAAGTGAAATGGCATCCTACAGTTACAAATCGGTATTAATTTAAATTTAATTTAATTGAATATATGATTGAATAGATATGTGTAATTTGATGACATAAACGATATTATTTGCTGATATAATTTGTGACCTTCTTAACCTTATTTTTATAAAGCCCGCTCGGACCAATAAAAATCTTCATATCTTTGAATTGATTTATACTAATACTTTTAAACAATGATATAGTCAACAGCAACTTAGAAATGAATATTAATATTCATTTAGTTAGACGTGATTCCCATTACCAGCATTCCAGGATATTCCGAAAAATTTCAACTCTTTTTTAAATAAATGCCAAAAATTCTGCTGTTTCTCAAGTATGCGGGATCACTCCAATATGGAACAACCCCACATGCTTGAGCAGCAACATAATTTTTGGCATCAACACTCTAGTGATATTCTGAGAGGTGTTTTTGGCTGAAATCTCAATGCTGCTCCATCATAGAGGGTTGATACATGATGGAGCTACCCCATATTATGGAGCAGCACTGTGATTTCAGCTAAAAATAAAAGTGCAGATAATTTGAGATTCTGGACTTTTTCAAAATATCCAGGAATGCTAATGTTAGATCCACTACCCATCAATAGGCAGTCATTCTAGCACCAATATTCCTAGATATTTTGAAATAGTCCAGAATCATCTAAAATTAACTTTTTTTTAAATAAATATAAAAAAACTCTGCTGCTGCTCAAGCATCTGGGATCACACAATATGGAACACGTTGCATGCGATTTCATTGGTTATATGCAAGCTAATTTCGATTTCAGATGTGAATACAGTCAATTTTCATGAGTTAGATATCATAACTCCTGCAATTGAATTATTTGGTTCATCTGAAGACGAATTGAAACATGCAGGTTTGCAAATATTCCTAGCTTTTTCAAATACATCTTATTTTAATGTTAATGCATTCATTGAAATTATCCAGCAACAATTAGCAAATGTTTACTCAAGTGAAGTGCATTTATCTATTTTAATTCAAATTTTTAGTAATTTGATTGCACAAAAGTTTAATGAAAACATACAGTGCCTGTATCATAATGTGTTACATGCAAGTATTGAGCTAGTTTTACCAAACTTAAGTGCATTTTCTCATCTTCTAAATCTTTTATTGGAGCATTTCTCGCAATATTCGTCATACTCAAGGTCAGAACTACATTATTTCATGGAGCACTTAACCATCAATCAGATTCATGAATTATTTTGTTATGCTGAAAATGAAATAGTCGAGCATTTCTATCCGGATAGAATCTCAACGAGCAGGTTGTAGTACATTATGAGCTAGTATTACCACTACTGGGATTTTTGTACCTTCTTCTTATTATTGAGATAATTTTAGTTGAATTTTCGCCTTTCACGGTGGTATAGCTGATTTTATATCTTGTTATAAAAATTTTTCTAAAATATGTGAACCATATAGGGTGATTCTGTACCTGTCTGTGCAGAACGTAACAGAAGAAAAATCAATGAAAAATCTTTTGACTGCCAAATTTACGGAAATTTTTGTACGCACAGTTTCCGTAAAGGGGCGGCGCACAGCGCCACCATTCATGGTGTTAAAGATTGTGAAATCAAACAACTTGAAAGATGGAAATCTTCTTGTTATACAAAATATACCTCAATTTCAACAAATAAAGCTGCTGATGCTTTTGCTAGGCAAATGACTGAATAAAAATCAACTAATTTTCACCACTTTTTCAAAAAATAACCTGAAAAGTGAAAAATATATTTTTTAGCATTCAAATTTGAATGAAAAGAATTTTGTTATTTTATTTATAACACAATATTTTTATCTAATAAATATAAAGGAAATCATGGTGGTTCTTCACCATATTAGTAACAAGAAATTATATTCAGCATTTAACGAGATATTAATTTTTTCAAAATTGAACATTCTGCTTCTTATAAGAGCAAGAGAAGTATGTATATAGGAAAACATTTAAGAATAAAACTCTTACATATTGAAAATTGATTAACCTTAAATGATGAATAACAAAAAATTGACATTTATAAAATGTTTCTGCTTTTAAGTTTGGCTTCTGCCACAACGACTTATTCATCTCCTGGAACATACCCCTTCACTTTCACGTTCAGCGACAATGTATTGTATGTGTTTCCAGCAAAGTTAACTTATGAAGTTTATGTTATGGTCATCGATGAACCTACTTATTCATTCAAAATGATTAACATCGACACCAACCGTGAATCATCTACTTACTCTCACGGCATCAAACTTGCAACAGGGTATAAATATAAACTCAAATATAGTGGTTTTGACAGGACATTCAAAATTATAATTTGGATCACGGAAAGCGGATTTTGCAAAAAGCAAGTTTATGCTAAAGGTGACATCGATCTTAGCTTCGATACCTACGCTGGTAGTAATCTTTGCGTTTTCGTTTATTATGAGGACTTCTCCTACAAGCAAACTGTAACACCAGATAGATATACTAATTCTGCGATTGCGCTATTCTCTGATGGAACGTACTCAACAAGCCGTTCTGGAACTGTTTCCTCTAAATGGACCGTTATGAAGGTCAATAAATCAACATACAATTCATATTCCTTGAGAGTTACAGCTACATATTCATATGAAAAAATATCTTTATGTTATGTCAATGATTTCGCAACAGTTTCTTCCGATGGAACAGTTTCAACTTATTCATCCACTTTCTATGATAAGACTTGTGTATTTCTGAGTGCTAAATTGGCAGGTTGGGCTATTGGCTTAATTGTTCTCGCTGTCATCATTGTGATTGTTATCCCTATCGCAATATACGCATGCTGCTGTGGAATTGCTTGCTGTGCCACAAGATCAATCTCAAGAGCGCCAAGAAATGTCGAAATCAACATGCCAATCATGCAGCAACAGCCACAAGCTCCTTACTACGCTCCAGCTCCTCAGCCACAGTATCCACAGCAACCACAGTACCCACAACAGCCATACCAGCAACAATACCAGCAACCTCAATACCCACAGTATCAACAGCAGTATCAACAGCAATATCCACAGCAGAAATAATTTTTAAGTAAAGGGTTAATTTCACCAACTGCTTTTTTGAGCATCATATTTCAGCAAAAAAGTGACAAATCTTAGTTCCTCAGAAAAATTGAAAAAATGTAAATTTATAACAATCTTTTTTGTTCATGAGCTTTGCTTTTTCAACTACATATTCAAATATAGGAACATACGACGCCTATTTATCTGCTTCCCGCGACACCGTTTATACCAATACTTCCAGCAAAAACTATGACATTTAAGTTTTAATCATCAGTGGTCCGACTTACTTCTTCGACATAATTAATACAGACACTAACAAAATACCAAACACTGACAGGGCCGGCATTAAACTCGCCTCGGGATACAAATATAAACTCAAATATGGTGGTTCAAACAAATTCCATATTGTTATTTGGATCACACAATTCGGATTTTGCACAAGAACAGTTTATGCTAAAGGTGATATATCGATTAATTTTCGAAGAACTTCAGAAAGAAATCTTTGCGTTTTCGTTTATTATAGAACCTTCTCTTTCAATAGGAGAGAACCATCCCATCTTAGCGGAAAAGTTCGCTTCGATGATGGAACAATCAATGAAGAATCATCAGGAGATGTTTCTGCAAAATACGCTGTTATGAAGGCTGATTATTATTATAGTCAATATTCCCTAAAAATCACCACTGCTACCAATTCAGAAGACAAAATAACGCCATGTTCAGCAAAGGATTTTGCAGAGGTTTCATCAAATGGAAGCGTTGCCGAACCCAGCAGTGATGGATTTACATATTCTTGTGTTGTATTCATACCTCCTAATATTAGTGATTGGCTCATTGCCTCAATTGTCGTTGCTGCCATCATTGTTATTGCTATTCCCATTGTAATCTACGCATGCTGCTGCGGATTTGCATGCTGTGCCGCAAAATCATTGGCAAGCAGAAATGATGAGATCAACATGCCAATCATGGAACCTCAACAGTCTAAGGCTGCCTATTATGATCCTGCTTATCAACCACCGTATTCGCAGCAACCATACGAACAATCTCAGTATCTTTTATATCAACAACAATATCCTGATCAGAAATAATTTTCATCTAAAGGACTCGGCTTTTTACCCTTCTTCATACTTCTTAAGAATGATGTTCTTGTGGTATTCTTTTTTTTTCTTGTGGCAATTTTTAATTTGAAAAAAATAGTGAGAAAAGTTTGAAATCTCGATTGCAATTTGACTGTGAATTATGGATAATTGAAATATCAGTTTCTCTGATCCTTTTTTGAATCAAGATGATAAATAGTCAACATGTAAATCGAATGTAGAAATATTTAATATCTTAAGAGATTAGTAAAATCATGATTGTGTGATAAACATCATAATTTTTTGTCAACTTTAAGTTGTCTATATCGAATATGAAAAAGCATGTTGCAGATAATGAAATAAACATAAATTATACAGATATTAGTAACATTACATGTGGATATGATAAATACGGTATTTCGACTGAATATCCTTTTTCTATATGCTGCAATTATGTATATCATCTAAAATAATTATGGAAATCATATGATATGAATTTAATTGATTTTTCAACAGCAATTCCAAATCAGCGCTGGCGTTGTCAGCAATATTCAATGCGAGTGCAGATTCCAAGCAAAATTCCGATCTCCGCTGATTTCAAATAAAGAAGAAGCTTCATTTTCATACTAGTTTTTCGGATTTTTATTTATACTGATGAGAAGATCTATAATAAGTCTGCTTTTATGTGGTAAATACAAAATGTATAAATTCGACATTTGTTAGAATCAAATTATAAACAATATGTAAAATGATTTAGAAAATGAAAAGATTTTCTTCCTAGCTATATATTTTCTTGTAAATCGGGGACATTTTTTTAAACATCTTTCTGGAACAGCAGATTGGAAAATATTGATTAAACTCGGTTCTGTGATAAATCCACATGGAAGTGATGTATCAAAAAATGATGATTCTCCAACAAACTGCAATGAGTCAACAATATTAAATGTCGATAATTTAGTACAATATCGAAATGCAGAAATATTTATAGACTGAATTGTATTGGGGAATTGAATTGAGATTAAAGATTGACATCTGTAGAATGCTTTTGATTCAATTGATATAAGATTTGGAGGCAAAATTATTTCAGATATAGATTGGCAATAATAAAAAACAGATTCATTAATAGCATTTATGCTCACTGAATTTATCTTAAGTGAATCTAATAAATAACAATTATAAAATGAATTCATTCCGATTGACTTAATTTTAGGCAATTCTATCGATCCGGTTAATTGCTGGCAATTATAAAATGTTCTATTTCCGATAAATTCAACATTCATTAAATTCAATGGGCCTGACAATATATAGCAATTATAAAAAGCATATTCGCCAATAGTCTGAACATTGCTGAGGTCAGGCAAACTCGAAAGTTTTGAACAATTAATAAATGCATCCTTAGCAATCGATATTACATTTTTAAAAGTAATGGGGCCTTCTAGTTCTTGACAATTTCTAAAAGTCAATTCAGAAACTGATGTTGTTAAAGTTAGATTTGATAGATATTTTAATTTTGAGCATCTTGAAAACATTTGAAAAGAATTCGAAATCTCACAATTAAGATTAATGAATCCAACAAGATTTGAGCATCCACAAAAGGCAGAAAATCCAATATTTGTGACTTTAGATAAATTTAAAGGCCCAACAAAACCTTTGCAATCCCAGAAAGCCTGAGATCCAATTGATGTAATATTGCTAAAATCAATATTGATATCAGACAGTTTCGTGCAACGGAAGAATAAAGAATTACCAATCTTGGTAACACCGTCAAAAAGTATTGATTCATTCAAATTTTCGCAGTCCCGAAACAATCCCTGGCTATTTGCAGAAATATTGTTAAGATAAACAGGGCCTGTTAAACTTTTGCATTCTTTGAATTCAAAAGAGCCAATTCCTTTAATATTTCTTAAGTCAATTGATCCAGTGATATTATAACATTTATTAAATACATTTTTGTTCATTATTGTCACTGTTCTTAAATCAATAGTCCCATTTAAGTTTGTGCAATCCTGAAAAGCGCTATTACCTAGTTCATTAATACCAAAAAGATTGATTGGTCCTAAAAGATTGGAGCATTGATTAAATGCATAATGATCAATTTTTGTTAATCCTGATGGAAAATAAACATGAATTAATTTTTGATGATTTTTAAACGCTCTTTCATAAATCGTAGCCAATTTAGTGAATTGGGTTAGGTTTGCTATGACAATCTGATCTGGAACCGATCTTAATAATGTAATTGTTGTTTCTGGTGTTTCTTGGATAATAGAACAATCATCTGTATTCTTGAGACCAATGATTTCATTATTGCTTACATTTAAATCACATGGATTGCCCAAATCGTTTCAAAACATTAAACATTTTTTCAATAAAAATGCCGATAACGTTTATTTATAATTAACCTTATTACATATTAAGTATGAATAATAATTTGATGCATAATAAAACAACCCTCTATATTCTCTTGAGAGAGTTAACATATGTAATGAAAATGTCACCAAAAAAATGAGCATTATAAACACTATATTTATATATCAAAACAAAAAGTAAGCTTATATGTCAAAGTCATCAGGAGTGATCACAGTGAAGGATCCTGCATCATCTTCGAATAATGCAACAAACATCAATGAGTTACTAGAAACATGAGAAATTGGTTCGCGTCCGTATTGCTTAGATGTAACTTCTTGCATAGTCTCTGTGTTCATTATAGAAATTGTCCCATCATTCATTCCAATGACGCAATGGTCATTTCCATAACATACAGAAGAAGAAGCACATGAAAACAAAGATGTCTTCGATAATGTTGTATAAAATGGCTCTTGTTTCTTGTAAACTGTAATTCCTGATGAATAGCAAACAACAGGATTATTATCACAAAAAAATACTGACAAAGCCTCTAAACAATGCATATCTAAGTTTGGGGGTAATTTAAATTCTGTAATATCTTTTGAAACTGTTTCCCAAACTGCTACACGAGAATTCTGATATCCAGCAAGTAAATCTAAGTTGATGAATGATATTGAAGATGCTTTTAATATCATTTGAGAATTTTCTAAATGATCGTTAATTTCTAATGCGCGACAATCACTTAAGATTATTCCTCTGTCTTGAGTTGATGCTGCTAAGGTTGACCCTGATGCTGCTATATCGACAATATCACTAGGGCACTGTAAAACAAATTCTTCTTTATCATTTGTTCTAGGATCGTGCATATACACGAATCTATCATCAGCGTAGTATATATTATGTTGTGCATCTGTTGTTATCGAAATTAGTGGTTTATTATGTCTTTTTGATATCGTAATTTCGTTTACTTCTGTATTAAACACTCCGAAATGTCCAGAAGGACAAATAAAAGCGAACTCTGATGACACACCTTGAAATACATCAATGCCACTCAGAGCTTCACCAAAATCCATAATTTTTTTCTAATGTAAGCAGACCTCCTCAAATTCATTGTCACATTTTTATTCACCTTAAATTCAATTTTGCTTTGTCACTTTTCGAAATTCAATTTTGATTTGTTACTTTTTATTTTTATTTTTGAGTTTAATGGAACTCGACATTGAGAAAGCGAAAAGTGAAGATGGATATTATTATTACTTCGCTTATGGTTCTAATATGAACTTAGAGCAAATGGAGTTCAGATGTCCAGCAGCTGTAAAAGTTGGACATGGAATTCTGAATAACTATCAAGTTATCGAAGCTTTGTACGCTGATATAGATGAAACAGAAGGTAAAATAGTTGATGGACTCGTTTGGAAAGTAAATGCAACAGATTTGGCAAGTTTAGATAAATACGAAGGATATAATTCAACTCCAAGAAGATACTTTCGATATGTTACGCCTATAGATGTAAATGGAAATATCATTCAGTGTGTTGTCTTCAAAATGACCAAAGAATGCAAAGAAGAGAGAAGCGGTAAACCATATCCAGAAGCATACCGCCTCAGGTGCCGAAAAGGTGCTGAAGATAACTTCATTCCATCTGTTTATTAAAAATGTTTGAATTCAATCTTCATTATTTGCAGAATCCTCACTATTTGTTGTGAAATATGATTGCTCATCTTATGGTCACTAATTCCAACGTGCTACGAAAGAAAATTTTCAAATCAAAAAAAAAAATTAAATTGAAGATTTATATTGATCAAAAACAATAAAATAAATAATAATTTAGTGAACCTGTCACAAGATTTTATAAGATTGATAAGAAATCACCGTCCACACAAATAGTCACTTCATTTCGAAAGAAAATGGTGAACTTCTGTGTCCGCGAACTTGTGTACAGCTTGATCATCATGGCGGCGTCTATGAACTTCGGCTATTCATCCGATTTCACTTTATTACTCGCCCCGTGGTTCGGAGGACGCTGAGGAATCAGCACTATGAACACGACGTGGTTCAATGCTGTGCTGCCCCTCCTAGCTATAATAAAACCATTCATAACAACATTCATGCTTAACTACATGCCTCGTCGTCTTGTTTTCTGCATTCTTCAGATCATGTCTACTGTTTTGTACTTGATCATGATGGCAACTAACGCTAAGAACTTCTGGATCATGATACTCATGAGAGCACTATTGGGTTTATTCATCGGTGGTTGCACATCAATCGCGCCAACGATGCTCGTCGAGGCTGCACCAGCTGGACTCACCGGATTCTTCGGTAACCTCAACCAGATCGGTTGCGTCATCGAAATCATCATCATGTACCTCCAAGGAAACTGGTGCGTCAACATGAACAAGAAAAACGCAGACCGCTGGTGGTCACTCGAAGTCACAAGCTCGGCAGAAGGCCGCTCGTTTGCATATCTTGCATCGGTGTCATGCTTCTCATATTCGCCCTAAATTACAAATTCGGATGAGCAAGCTGGCTCCCGATCGTAGTCATATTCATATACATGTTCTTATTCGGCGCAGCGCTAGGACCAATACCGTGGTTCGTAGTACCAGAGCTATTCTCAGATAGCGTAAGATCAATGGGCGCATCAATGATATCAATGGCAAATCAGCTCTTCTCCTTCATCATGATCTTTATATTCCCTTGGCTCAAGGGCAGCACAGACGCAAACGGAAAGCGCAAGAGCGGAATCGGTCACATGTGGACATCAATCATATTCGCAATAATATCAATCATCGGCGCTGTCTTCGGATTCTTCTTCATCACTGAGCCAGAGAAGAAGGAATCTCTTGATATCGACAACAACAACGACAACAATAGCTCTGCAGACGCAGCTGAATCTTAATTATTATTCATTTTATTGTTTTTGATCAATATAAATCTTCAATTTAATTTATATTTTTTGATTTGAAAAATTGGATCTTGTTTTCAAGCTGATTGTTAATAAAATTCTAAATATATCAACTTGTATAACTCGAAATGTGAAGATGTGATTTAGTGATTTAGCTTTTGTGACTGTGCTTATGCGAACTCACATAGTTTTATTGCTTTGTTTAGCAAAATAATTTTTCTCAAACATTAAAATAGAGTTTTGTTCGATTTTTCATAAGGTTTTGTTGAATACATATGAATTTAAGGAAATGTTATAATTGATTTAGCTTTGAATAATACAAATCATAAAAAATTGAGATATGTTGTTAAAAACTTCAAAACAATCCATTGTTATTGAATTAAAGTTTGCAATTCTTGTTATGGTCGATAAAATCAAGTTTTAAGAACAAATTGATCGAAATCAAAACCAAAAAGTGATTTTTTGAAAGTTTTGGTTGCGAAAAACGGTTTCAATGGGTCCAATAATGCATAATTTTGATTAACAATGACTTTCAGTGTTTCGAGAATTTTGATTAGCAGATCCAAAATTTTAAGATTTTCTGTTTTTGTTTTCCAATGTAGCACAAAAATGCTATAAATTAAGTTTTTTAGAGTATTCACGATAGCAAAAGTGACAGAATTTTATAAAATGGCGGCAAAAAAAGAAAGATTCATAGATACGAAGATACAGCTTGAGAAAACCATCGTAGGAACACGAATTCTCCTTGAGTTCGTGAAATTACAAGAAATATCTGAACTAATCTGGAATGAAAATCCAAATTCCGACGGAAATACAACATACGAGAAAATCGAGCACGCCATTGAATCGAAGCAGGTTTCTATAGAATTCGTATTAAGAACAATCGATTATGTCATTACAAAACGGCCGAAATTTGTTTCACAGTTGTCGAAATTGTGTATACAAATATTCAACAAATACGGAGAAAGAGACGAAATAAGAAATAACGATATTCGTGTGATGCTGAATTCACGTGGATTTTTGAAAGATGAAAAATTCAACAAAAAAGTTTCAGAAGTTTTTTCAATTTACAAGGAAAACACAGTGCAATATTTCATCTGCTGGGATAGAATTGATGACCTTAGAACATCCTTGGCAGCACCAAAAGTTGAAGTCGATTCATCAGCAGATTCTATGACATTATTAGATTTGGCTGCTAAATTCGGATCTCTTCAATGCTTCAAATATTTGCTCAACAATAATTACAAAATCACTAAATCTACAAACACATATGCGATAGAAGGTGGAAATAAAGAAATAATTAATCTTTTAGAATCACAAAATGTTAAATTTGAAAATTGCCTTCCAGAAGCGATTAGCAACAACAGAAACGATCTAGCAGATTGGATAAAAAGCAAATGCACAGTCGCAAACATAAATCTCGCGCAATGCTTGAAAGCATCAAATTATGTAGCAGCAAGTTATTGCATCGAAAAAGGATGTGAAGTCAACGAAAAATTCGATGAAGAGTGTCCATTGTCAATAGCAATTAAGAATAATACTTTCGAGGTTGTTAAGTACTTTGTTGATAAAGGTGCACATGTCAATACAATGCTTTATTGCATAATTCAATTTTAAAATTATGACATTCTTCGTTCTTTTAGAATGATGTTCAATATTATTGCTTTTGCTATTCATCTTAACAATATGTAATTCGTTATTTACTCAATATACAATTCAATTTTTTCATTATGGAGTTCATTTTCAATTTTATAGAATTTATTTTGCATTTATGCAATTTATAATGTGCTTTTACAATTCATCGGTCAATTTCAGAGTTTTTTGTTATCATATACTATTCATTATTCAATTCTGGAAAAATTCATTTGATATCTTATGGACTTCATTATTATCTTATACAAAAGTAGTTCAAACATTTTATTATGTAATTTATCAATAATTTATAAGAAAGTTGTTTCAATTCGTCTTTGAATTTTGAAATTTGTCAATAATATATGAAAGACCGCTTTCTCTAGCTATCAAAGTAGGTTCTTTTGATATAGTTTCTTACTTAATCCTTAAAGGTGCTGATGTTAATATGGAATTAGTTCGTTAGTAATCTTATTATATTCATTGTAACCTTATAACGAAGTTCTTTATAACACTTAGTGTGTTCAGCTTTATGTTTATGATATTCAATATTGAATTTTGTAATTCAACAAATAATTATGAAGTTCGCTTGTAATCTTTTAGAGTTCGTTGTTTTGTATTGCTATTCACCAAAAAATTATGCTGTTTACCTTAATCTCAAACAATTCATTAATAATTTATTGGTCAATTCATCTTTTGCTTATCAAAGAATTCATTTTCTCGTTATGGAGTTCATTTTTAACTTAGAAAATTCTTCATTTACTCAAACAATTCGTAATTTTATTATTCAACTCATCAATTAGACATAGAGTTCATTATAATGTTATAAAATTCATCACAAATTAATGGAATTCTTCGTAATTTTATTCAATTCATCATTATATCAAACTGGAGTTCTTCTTATTATCATGATATTCAACAATTACATATGAAAGTCCTCTTACTCTTGCTGTAGAACGTAACAGACCTGATATTGTTGCTTTTCTCGTTGAACATGGCGCAGAAGTTAATTCACAACACAGAATTCGTTATTTTGATATTATGTTCATTATGCAATAACGAAATCTATCTTATCTTTATTATATTCATTGTTAACAAATTGTATTCATTATCAAATTTTGAAATTCATTTTTTAATTCATTACGTTCATTATTCAATAATGAAATTCTTCAATGTGATATGGAGTTCATAATTATTTTATTCAGTTCATTAATTATCAATCGAATTCATTTTTAATTTTATGATATTCATTATTAAATTATGCTTCAATGTCAACAGCAGCATCTTCGAATAGTTCAAGTGATAATATTCTTAGCCATTCTGATAGCTCTGATAATCTTGCAAAAGAACAAACAGAAAATGGAATTCATTTTTCTTTTTATCCGATTCATCATTATTTAAGACAGTTCGTCATTAAGCAATGGAATTCATTTTAAATTTATGGTGAAATTCATTATGCATTTATAAAAGAGGTACTTCTGGTGATGAAACCGCATTATCTATTGCAGTTGAAAACGGAAATTATGAAATTTGCGAATACCTTATTAAACACGGAGCAAATGTGAATGTTATGTTAGCTTATGAAGTTCTTTATGTGTTATTTATGGAATTAATTATTATCATATCTCGAAATAACAAAAAGCGTTCATTTTAAAACTTATTGGATTCATCATTCAGTCATTGGACAATTCATTTGATGATTTATGAAATTCAACAAAATGTGATGAAGGATATAAACTCGTTCATCATTAAATCAAAAGACAATTCATTATTTTCTTATTATCGAAAGAATATGATTCGTTATTTTGATATTCAGGCAATGAAACACCGCTTTCGCTCGCTGTTAGAAATAATAAAATTGATGTTGCCAGATGTTTGATTGAAAATGGAGCAGATGTTAATGTGATGTTAGAAATTTATCATTTTCTTATTGCTCCATTCTTTATTGTCTCATTTTGAGTCAATTCATCAAAAAATCATCTAATTCATTATTTAAAAATGAAGGAATTCTTTATTTGCATTTCAGCAATGTCCTCTTTCTATAGCAATTGAGAAAGGATTAATAGAAATGATTGTGATGCTTATTGAAAAAGGTGCAAAAATAGATGTTGAAATCAAATCAATTCATTGAAATTTTATTGGATTTATCATTAACACATGATGAGATTAAGTCTCCTCTCATCTTCGCAATTAAAGCAAACAGAAAAGATATTGTTTCATATTTACTTTCGCATGGTGCAGATCAGACATTCTTAGATCCAATGACAGCGGCCATTGACATTGGAAATGAAGAGATCCTGAAGCTCTTCTCTTCAAATTAAGAATAGTATTATATATATAACAAAAACCCGCATTAAGGGAACAATTATTATTCAATAAATGTGTAATATTTACTACAATTAAAGTCTTTTTTTAGGTACGACTAAAATTAAAAGTATCGCTTTCATATAATGATAATGATTAGAGTGCTGGACAAATCCAACTAACGTGTTTTGTAAAGTGTCGGATTTGTCAGAAATAGAGTTGGTACACAGCTTACAAAAAGTGTCATTTTGCAATGGGTCATCTAGACAGAGCTTCGAAAGTGCGTGAAGGCATGCGCGGCCTTCACGATACTTAGATGTTATACTTGGTGTCCCAGTGCATGATTCGCAGTCTTCGACACTGGTGGTGCCACTGAGGTCTGCACGACACTACTCTTTAGGCGCCAAGCCTGAGTCTCCCTTATCGAAAAAATCTTTCTTTTAATTTTATTCCACCATCTTATTTTGTCTCTGATTATTTTAAACATAACTTCTTTATTTCACATTATTAGAATCCTTAATTTATTTTTATTTTCCCTTTTCGATTTTAAATTGTTTTTAAACAGCAAGTTATTTAAATTTTGAATGATAATTACATTTATACTAGCAATAAGTAATCTCTTTCCAAATTTATAACCTCTCTAATATTTCAAATCGCCCATATTTTTAAAAATTCACTAATTTTTTTTTTTTTTTTCATTTTTGTTAAATGCAAACTGGCTCTCGAGTTCTAACAAATCTGACATTTTACAACAATTACACGTCAAATCTGACACTTTACAAAACACGTTAGTTGGATTTGTCCAGCACTCATAATGATTATAGAGACCTGTCACCTTTCCGCAACTTGACGCAACTGTAAACTATTCAATCTCACTTTTTGTTTGGTCGGATAAAATTTTGTTTGATTTAACATCATATTCTTCTTTAAGTCCTTTTGTATCTTTGATTTCATCAAAGAAAATCATAATTTTCATTCTGGTTACCGAGATACAAATCGCATCTTTGAACCAGTTTGAAACCATGGTTTTATCTCTTGTTGACGTATGCTCTATATTCTATATGTTTCAATGCCACCATCCAAGCACGTCATCGTCGGTAAGACCGAAATCTCGAAAAAAAATATCTTTTTCTACAGTGCGTATTGAGAAGATCTGATACGCTAAAATGATACACATCAGCATCCCTATGCAAAGTCACTATTCATAATACTCAAATCGTCACAATGATGCACGTTTATAATATATGCGAAATATAACAATTCGATTTTAAGAAACAACTAACTCACAAATACATTAACTGCGTTACTCTGTATGATTTGTGTATAGTAACTACACATAAATATACTTTTCGATATTTTGCATTATTAAATTAATCGAGCTCGTCTTTAATATCATTGGATTTACATTATTTGTTTCTTCTAATGAATACTATCTTATTGTATAATGAATTACAGCCTAAAATATTCACGCAAAAAAATAGATTTTTGGCAATATCTGCATCTAGATGATGTAGATCAACTGACAATATGCATTTTATATATAGAATATATAGGAAAAAACAGTATATATGAGCTATAAAACATGTTTATTCAAAGATATGATAAAAATCTAAAATAGGAATATATATATTTTGGACATCCATTGGTTTCTTCAATTGGACATATTCTCCCGACGTATGTAATTTCAATTCTAGATATAAATGTTAGCTATAGGATGTTTGATTTTTTTTGAACATTGAAAAGTATAAATAGTCTTATATATGTTATGAAACAATATTCTAACGCACATTAGAAATGTAACTATACTGAGTAATAGCCAATAAATTGACAAAACTTTTTTGCGAATTTTATATAATTGAAATAGAACAGCTAAATAGAAGCCAACAGGCTTAGCACACAAAGGACAACAAAAATCCGATAGTCTGTATCATGGAAGCGTGTTATTAAAAAATGGCAATATTTAAAAACAAGCCCATGATTGCTGTAATACGGAGATTGGTAGGATCTACGCTGCTTCTGCTTTAGCTGCCGCTAAAAATCCGTGTTAGTTGATAAAAATATGAAATCGAAGGTTTGCATTATTTTGAAATTTTTCGAGATATGATTTGACAACGTAATATGCAATTACTATAGCCAAGCTATCATGTGGCAACTGGATTCTGTCGGTTTCGTTGTTTTGACGGACTTTGATTTATATCTCATGCTGGCCAACTTGAATCGACTCGGCTTAAGACTCTTATCATCTCCACAGGATGGAGTATCTGTGGTGCAAGTATGGTGATTCTTGCTTCTCGTTGAACCAGAAACTAAGTATCCAAGATCTGATAATATAGCAACTCGTTCACCTTTACCCACATTGGATGGAGAGTTGGATGATCCACTGAATGTTCTCGTTAGAGGACCAGATATTCCATAAGTTTTTAATCAGCATCCTCCCATTCAAGCCAAATACGTGAAAACAGATGTTCCGAAGATGGGGCTTATGTGTCCATATCAACGGGAACAACCATAGTCATTATATCCATAGTTTTAGCCGTTGTCAATGTGATTAGAACCGGAAAGAAATTAAAGAACATCTCAAACAACAATTTTGAGAACGAGGACGCCTTGAACTTCACCAACTCCTATAATCTCAACTCCACTTACTCTATCACTGGCTCCACTTTTTTCTCGTTGACCTTTTTGAGTTTTGTTATTTTTAACGAGTAAACCCCTTCCTGGATGAATCTGATGAAACATTTACGTGCTTTTTGGGGGTGCTGATTCTAGTGGTGCAATCTGTTTCATCTTAGTTTGGCTTGATAGGGGGGTTTACTCGTTGAAAATCGCAAAACTCAAAAAAGTCAACGGGAAAAAAATTCAACCCTATCACTTATGATTCATCTGATCAACATTACGATAACGACGTTTTCTATATATAATCCTTTATATTTTTGTTTGTATTTTATAAATATGTTATCTACTAAGTTATTGCGAACTGTGGTATTGTTTTCAATCTCCTGTCATGTAAATTTACGTGACAATATTTGTCAAAAATGAACTTTAAAAAATGAAACATTGGGTAAATGAAGCTAAAAAGATGGCAATTAAAAGCGGAACTGTTGATTTAACGCATTATAACGTGAAAGATCTCAGTTTGTTGCCTGTTCTTCCTACTATGCACACTTTAAATATATCTTTTTGTAAAATTTTTTCACTTCATAGGCTGAAGGATCAACTTAGTGTGAAAAAATTTGTTGCTGACAACACACCGATTAACTCTCTAAGTGGCTTTATATCCATCCGCAATGTAACGAATATCTCATTAAAGAATACTCCGGTTTCATTACAAGAAAACATTATAATATCATTACTTATCATCTGTCCAAACCTTGTTGTATATAATGGGAAAGTAATTCCTAAGAAATTCAGAAGAATCGCGAAAACAGCCCCAACACAATCATATAAGCTCGTAAACGCAGGCTTAGAGATTGATTATCCTTTCGACTATGCGGAAATACAATATCAAATATCTAAATTCAATTTAGATGAATTATTCAATTACGCTTCTCCAATCAAGACTTTGTTCAAAGATGGACAGCTATCCGATGATTCAATGAGTATGTATTCTTCTGCTTCATCTAAATACCGGAAAAATTTCAGTTCACCTAAAAATAATTCGCCAAAACCTCTCGTTAAAGCAAAATCTGCTCCAAAATACAGTACAAGTTTGCTTTCTAATGTTAAAAATGTTCTGGAAAACAGCGGTTTTGAGATTGATCAATCTTCCCAGACATCTTCAGTTTTAAGGAAAATCTCTGAACTCCTCAATAATAACGACTCCTAAGCTATGTCTCCGACTACATTCTTATATCATATTTCGTTAATTTGATAAGAAATAAAGGAACTGAAACTTGAATCCGCACATAGGATTTTTTCTTTATTCAAGCAGTAGACTACATAGGTATATGTGATGTTAGTGTGAGGGCGGCTAAGGAAAAAAACTGTTAAATATTGTGTAACAATTTGTAATTTTTTGAAATAGATAAAAATAAAAATTTTTTATAAAATTGTGGAAAATTTTAATTTTTTCGAAATTGGATACGACAATGCCTGCGGGTTAATATATAGCAAACTAGTATAATAATCGTGTTATATACTGATCTAGGTTTGAAGACGAAAAAAGGACTCCTATATCAATTACCCGCGCGAACAAAAAAGTGCAGAATTTGAGGGGAATATTAAATACATGATATTTGAGCGACCATACATTGTCAGAATGGTCTAATGGTTATGTAATGTTAGATCGGCAGTTAATCGAAGGTTCGAGTCCAGATATGTTTAATTTTTTCTTTTTATCTTTAAAATATCATTAAAACAAAGAAAATTGAGATATATTAAAACAATTAAGCATCCATTTATTACAACATCCATAATATACTATATATTGGAAACCAAAACAATACAAAAATCAATAAAGCTTGCACATATTGAAAATGTTTGTCATGAATTACTTTCTGTTCTTTTTGAACGTAATGTTGCATACTTCTGATGATTGGTACCGAACAATTTTGTTATTAGAAACCAATTATTGAAGGATATTCTCTATCAAATCTCTATAATTACTTTTTCTGAATCTTCATGTGTTTCGAGCTCATTAGAAGCGTCGCCTATGCTTTGTTCGTGATAAATTATATCGAAGTTCTGAACAAAACAAGTAAAAATTCACCATACTCGGTCAAAATCGATTTTTTATTGAGAAATCTTAAAAAGAGCCAAAAAGGCATTTCCCTTCACAGTGTCTAAACTAGATTGTCTTTTTGCAGAGTCTTGATGCAATGTGAAAATCTGACATGTAATATGTTTACAAACAAATTGTCAAAAAAGATAAATGCATGCTTTTCGACTGTTTGCGTCTTGCTGTTTTAGTAAAAGTCAGTTATCTGCAAATAAGAATGAGTGTAAATGTCAGTTATATGTTTAAATTCTCACTAAATAAACTTTCAAAATATTGGAAAATATCAGAAACAGCCAGATGTAAATAATTATAGTTCAGCATGCTCACAGCAGTACAATCTATCATTACCTGTATGAAAAATAACGAGATACTATAATATATCTCGGGTTTCAATTCGAAACTCAAGTTGTAACAGTTTTCTTGTAATTACATTTAGATATATTTACTTACTAATGGGCGCTAGCAATATACTTAAACCATTAGCAAATCCTATGTGCCAATATTTTTTGAACTTATTGAAAAATTACGTATATGTTTTTGGTGATGAATATCAATATTTTTGTATAAGAAGCTTATCCTATCATTATGAGGCATAAATAACTTAGTCGATTTTTAATATCAAATTAAACTTTATTATATTGGCATTTTATATAACTTTGCTTACCCAATAACTATTAGATGTATTATATGGTAATATAATGCGGAATAATTAAATCTAATAACTTGCTGTAAGAACTTTACTGAATGAAAATTCCGTGGTAAAATAAGGTTAAGAGTTTCCATACCTTTTAAGAAATGAAATATAAAATCAAATTAAGTCAAGTCTGCTATACGAATTATATTTTTAGGTCAATGTATTGATATAATCACTGCAAAAGTATATGTTATAGCAAATATATTCAGGTTACGAGAATATTGCCATAATATTTCACGGGATTCAATATTTAAAAGTCTGTCACTACTATAATTTAATTTTAATAGTTACAACCCTCTATCTTTCGTTTTGCTTTTTCGATTAAACATATCATGAATGAAAACGATTGTTTCAAAGGGATTCGAAGTTAGATATGGTATATGCATGGTATTTATTATAAACAATAATATATAATTACTGACAATCAAAGAAAATGCTGTCCACTGGTATCTGGAAGTCCGGGACAATGAAAAGATTGGCCAAATGCTCTGACTCAGACTTCATATCAGACTCAGAGTCTGTAGACTGAATCTGCGAGCTATTCGAATTCTGATTCCTTCTGCTTAAAAAGATGTATCTGTTTCTCACAGAGTTTGCTGTTCTTCCCTGGAAGTAAGATGCGATCTTCTGCCAAGATTGGCCAAAAGTGCTATAAAGATTCATGATCTGTTGATCTTCAGCAGTTGTGAAGTTGGATTTCCTAAGCTTTGGATCCAAGTAGTTGGTGTATCTCTCTCTGCACTGTCTTGGAGTTCTTCCATTCATATCAATTGAAATTGTCTTCCAGTCAACTTGTTTTCCGGATTTTCTCACGAGCTTGATGAGTTTCTCGTCCTCCTGTGGCGTGAAGGCACACCTCTTGCCCTTAGACACAGTGCTTGTGTACATAAATGCAAAAAAATAATTATAAAGGGTTCCTATCAAAAGTTTGTAGGCTTTTCTGAAAATATTTAAAACTTTAATATTTTTGAATTTTCCTTTGAAAATATTTTATATTATTTGATGCAGGCAACTGTAACAATCATCTTTTTGAAAATTAAATATTTGATCCAAAATTGTGTAAATATGATGTGTATATGGTATAGAAATAATAGGGACTTTTGAAGTAAAATGTAAAGTAGGTTGGTCATTGAAAAAATTTGAAATGTATTTGTAATTACTATAAATATGCATGATTATGCCGTGAATCAACTTTTGAAAGTTGACTTTTGAGCGCAATTTTGAGAGCGAACGTTAGTATAATTTAAATAATTTCAAAACAAAATCAATTTTTCTTAGTTATTACAGTAAATTATTTCTCTATATATCATAGAGTGATTCTACGATGAAAATATAAATTATCAATTTTTTGCATGGACAACTATTATAATATACAATAGTATAAATAATTTTATAGTTGGTTAAATGTAGCAGTTTAAGTATTGAAAACTGCGCCACATTTGTGAACAAATTCATATTTTTATGATTCGTGTTGTTTTCATATATAAATCTCGGAGCAAAGACTAAATATTCGATCAAGCAGTTTATTCTTTGAAAAAATATTGAAAAGTTACTATTGAAAGTGATATTTTAAGAATACTAAAAGAATGATGTGATTTTAAAAAGTTTTTACAAAATTTTGTGAACGACAAAAAATGTTTATATGTATTACAAAAAGTGAAAATGTGATGTATTTTGGCTTTTCTTTTTTCATTCATTAGCCGCAGCTGATCTTTAAGGATCTATTGGTAAAGGAAAGAAGTCTTATAATTAAAGTGTTATAAAATTGAGGGAAATGTTTGGATTAATTTATTTTTGAAAGCTCAACACTTTTAATTTTGGTTAATAATTTGCATATTGCATTCATGCAAGTGCTGTTAAGCTTCGCCAACTCTCATCTTTTAATAGGGGGCTGCGCCCCCCGAAAACACATCGAAATTTTTCCGCATTTGTCGTTCATTTGGGGACGCGAAGCGTCAAAAAAATTTCGTCGGGGACGCCCTGAGACGCCGTGGCAAAAAGCCTCTGATGAATTGGATATCGTGTTCAGTCTATCACATATTCGATAGAGCTCTTCCAGCTGAAGTACATGTAATGGTTTTGGCTGTTGAACCTTTAAACCGCTAAAATCAAAATAATTTTTATGATTTTGAATGATTTGTTGGATTTGTGATCATGCATTGTTATATATGTCATGAGAGTGTTGTAGCCATCAAATTATTTTTAAATGAAACAGTGATTAGATTGATGTTTAGATAAATGCGGCCAATTATCACTTTCATACGTTGGAACACAATATGCAGCATCAGTAGGTCACAGAAGAAGTGTGGATTCTTGATAATATGATGATTTAATTGATGTAATTTTTTATTTGTCATTAAGAGCTTTTACGACCATATATGCAATTCCTATGATGTGTAGGGTATAATAAAGAGTCATAAAAAAGTGATGAGTTTACATGGCAGTTATTAATATGTTTTGACATGTAAAGTCTGTCATTTTAACAAAGGGTGTTCTATTAAGCTTGATAGATTCTCTTACAAGCTTAGTAGACGCTTTAACAAGCTTGAAATGATCTAACACAAACTTGATAGACTCTCTAGCAAGCTTGATAGATTCTCTAATAAGATTTTCAGATGCTATAACAAGTTTAATTGAGCTTTACAAATACAGATTCTAATTAGCTAACCAATTTTACATGTCAAAATTGAATACATTTGCCATGTAAACACATCACTTTTTCGTGACTCTTTATTATACCTAACATGCAATTCCTACGATATATATACATTATGAACGGAATAAAATTTGGCTTCAACTTTTGAAATTAAATAAGGATTTCGAAATCGATGGTGTGAGTCTGCTTCTATACATTGTGTACATCATATATTCAATATTAAAAATCATTTATCTCTATATTTTATTATGTTGATGATAATTCTCAATGATTGCTTCGAAAGTAATACCTGGTTTGATTTGTTCGGCAACATTTGGTTTTGGCGTTTCATTTTCTGAGTGGATTTGAAAATCTTTAATTTGTGTTTCTCCTTCAATATGTGTTATATATTCAAATCAGGTTTATTAATTGATTCCTGATCTGAACCGCCTTTAACCTCTTCTTTAATTTCAATTCCAGTTTGCAACGGAATTTGGATTTTGATTTCTGATTGAATTGTTGCGTCTAAAGCATTTTTATCATCATCTATATTAAGAACGGAAATCTCTTTTTCTTGAGCATGAGATTCGACGTCAGATTTAATAACAACGTCGTCGAATGGAGGAATTGTTTCTGATTTTTCATCATTATCAACTTGAATTGAAGGATTGAATGATGATAAATCAAGAGGAGGTATCTTCATATTCAAATCAAGATCATTATGTAATTCTAGAGGTGGAACTGCATCTGATGCAATGGGAGCCTCATCTTTAACTTCCAATTCCATTGTTGGTGAAATTAACGGAGGCATTTGTAGATCTAAAGCTCCAAGAGGTGATAGAGTAATAGAACCCTGCTTCATCTTTATTATTATCATCTTTGTTTGATTCTATTGGCTGAACTGTATTATCTAAAGAGATATTGATTTTCTCTTCATTAGAATGAATTTCATCTTTAACATTCAAAGGCAGAAGATCCACATTCATTTGTGGATTTAATGCATCTAATGGCGGTAGAGCATCAAGAGAAGGTAAATCGAATTTAATATCTACACTCTGATCATTCTTTTGTTCTGGAAGAGAATCAATAACTTTTTCTTGATCATTGCTAACTTCGAATTTTGTCTCAATGTTTGGTTGAGCAATTATACCTTCGAATGGAAGAATTTCTTCTAACTTTTGATCAGTCTCAAGCTTCATTGGAGGTATTTCAATACTAAATTGAGGTGATAACCCATCAAGTGTAGGCATTTCGATACTTGGAAGATTTAATTGATCCATTTCAGATTTTTCGTTGATGACTTCAACTTGTGGAATTGTAACATCTGGATTAGTTAATGAAGTAACATTGCCTAGATTCTCCGTAACTTCGGTTTTCATTTCGATGTTTGTTTGCAGCGATTGATCAATTTTTTCCGTGTTTGTTTCTGTTTTAGATGGACCTATCAATGGATGTATATCAAGACTTGTTTGTGGGAATAACGCATCAATGGAATCATCAATAGGAGGCATTTCCATACCATTGATATTTAATTCTTTCATTTCCATTTGCGGCATTACAATTTCAATTTCCTTCTTATCAATATCAAATTCAACACCTATTTGAAGCAAATGATCATTACTTGAAATATTAGATTCTTGGGTTTCATTTTTATCATTCTTGAATTTCAATTGTGATAATTCAATATCAACATTAGATTCAATGATTGAATTTTGGAATGTGTCGTTATTATTGATTTGAATTGAAGAACTTATATCCATCTGTGGAGCAACGATATCAAGAGGAGGCACTCCAAAGCCTATCTGTGGTGATGATATATCAAGTGGCATCAGACCGTCAAGAGAATGTATTTTATCACCATCAATTTCATCTTTAGAATCAATATTATTATCCAGTTGAATATGAGAACTTATTTCCATATTTAAATGTGGATTTATCGCATCAAGTGAAGGCATTTCAATTGTTGGTAGATTTGTATTCTCAAATTTGTTTTCTTGAGTGACTTCTGGTTGAATTGGTGTTACTAATGGTGGCATTTCCATATTAATTCCAGGAGATAAATTATCTAAAGGTGATAATCCACCAAGTGGAGGCAAATCAAGATTATTCATTGATGTTCAATAACAATTTTGGGTTTAACTTCTTTGATTTCAACATCAGCTTCATTGCTTTGAGTTTCTTCTTTTCTTTCTGGTAAATCCATTGGATGAAGAGGCGGCATTTCTAAAGAAGGCATTCCATTATCTTCTAAGTTCATTGGCTGCATAATATTATCCAAAGAAGGGGGCATTTCTAAAAGCATCAATGGATCACCCAGAGCAGAAAGTTGGAATAGATCATTGCCACCTGAAAGTGGAGGTAAATCACCCAAATGTGGAGACATTACTAACGCATTATTATCGATCTTGTTTGTGTTAACATTCATATCAATTGGTGGGAGAGGCTCCAATGGAGTGAGTTGTAATGCACTTAGTTGAGGCATTTTTCCTTCTTCTGTATTAATATCAGCAGTTTATTTACTTGTTGATAATCCAGAAATTTTGTTTTCTGATAATTTCACTGGAGGAAGATCAATCGTTCCTTGATCGAACGAAACAGAAGGATATGGAGGCTGAAAACTTGGTAAATTGACATTCCCTAATGGAGGGAGCGATTTAATCATTGACTTACTCCTTCCTCTCTGTCCAGTTGCTTCGAGATTTCCTGGTAATGATTCTCCAATTGGAGGAGGAATCAAAGATAAACCAGAAACACCTTTAGAAAGTTGTGGAAATTGTGAATTGGACAAACTCGCAGACAATGGATTTGATTTGATATAAAACTCATCATTTATTGAAGAATCATGCTGTGAGTTTGGTTCTGTGACTTCCATTCCAGAATCTTGAATTATGTTTGCAATTTGATTAAATCCGCATTTTTTGGCAATAATTACTGCGCACTCATTATATGAATTTAATGAGTCCCACAAACCATGATCGAGAAGAACTTCTACGAATTTACTGTTCCCTACCCTGGCTGCTACATGTATTGCCGTTGATCCATCGTATGGATTTTTATATTCAACGTCAACAGTTTGAACCAATAAATCAAAAATTTGTTCATCTTGAATTTCTATTGCAAGCATTAAAGGAGAATATCCTCTGTTATAAAATGCATTAGTTCCGTGTTTTCTTTCTAAAAACCACTTAACAACTTCAATTTGCCGCCATCAAATTGATGTTAAAAATGCATTAAATCCATTTTGATCATCAGCGTCCCAATCAGCTCCACATTTCTCAAAGAGCATCAATACATCAAGTTTTCCTTTAGAAGCAGCATAAATAACAGAAATTTGATAATTTAATAAATGAATATCATGAAAAAAAGAAGAATTTCCACACGCTCGTTGATGATTCCTTTGTCGCTATAAATTACTTTCTTGATTATGTTGATTTGTCCGTCGTCAATTAATCCTAAGAAGAACAAAACACAACCGAAATTTGAAAACCGTTGTTCTTACAACTATCCTTTTGCATTGCAGATTTGGATGTTCTTGGACCTGAAAATGATATCTGTCGTTAAAATTTTAAACATTGGAGTTAATATTATTTTTACTTCCAAAATATCATTGTTGTTGAAAATAAATGTGATGAGCAATTGTTCTATGAGGTGTATATTAAGAATTCATAGGTAAATAAGCTTAAACTTAAATGATATTTTTTCTTATTGATTAATTTGGCATTTCTTCTTCTCTTATTGTTCAACTCATTCCAAACAAATATTTGAATTATTTCTCAATTCTGCATTATGTTGATCATGTCTTAATATCGTTGGAAATCAACTTCAAAAAACAATTTTCAAGGATGCAAAAAGTTACGATTTTCAGTTTTAATATCAGATTTGAGAATATATTTATGCTTTAAAATAACAAAACAATATTCATAGTATATATTTATATGTGCTAAAACTAATGTTGTCAATTTAGTTTTCGAAATATGAATGAAAATAATAAGATGAGAACTTACTAATTTTTGTCAAGTAAAATATTTATGACTAGTAAAATTATTAATGTGTCAGATGTAAAGTAAAAAATGAAACTAACTGATTTTGTGATATTTAGGATCATCAATTGATGGAAAGAATAATTTTATAGTCAAAAACAAAATCAAAATTTTGAAAAATTAACGGTTGACTGTTTTAATTATAAAAAAATGATTCCCAAAGTCGTCTCTTGCAAGACGAATCTCTCAACACAGACAGACACGAGTGCCTTTGGGGATGACACTCCTTTCAACTTCGAAAATGACGAAAATACTCTTTTTTCACTCGAAATTCCGAAATTATCTTACGAACCAGAAATGGTACAAGGCGTAATTCGCCCATTGACTATTGCACAGGACGGCACTATCATTAATCACCACATTCCGAGACTTTTTAAGCGCAAAAATGCACCAATGATAAGAAATTTATTGGCACAGGTTGAAGCCGACAAAGAACACAAGAATGAATACGTCAGGCAGATGGCTGCTGCGCTAATTCCTGGACTCAATGACCACAATTACCATTCACTTTTCACAGATCCGATTAAAATGCCGTATAGAACAGTCGAAGGCACATTAACAATCAACTACTCGAACAAAAATGTCGCGTGCACATGCATTTTCGCACTTGACGGCACACTAACAATACAAACAGAAGATTTGAATATTAAGTGCAACATTGATCTTTGGGATACAATTGTTGCCGGAAAAGAACTCACAATTATCACAGACAAAGAACCATTCGGAAAGCTTCTCATTAACGAAACAGTTGAAGCAATAAATTACGATTCTGCTCCAAAACCAATTCTCGAATCTCTTGGCATCGACAGCGCTGAGCAGCTCTGCGATGTCATCAATGAGAACGATACATCTTTAGTCGATACGATTCTCTGCATTCCAGGATTATCACAAATCGAAGCTAACGATCTTCTCGCCATTCTTCACATGAAGAAACTGTTGTCCCCATACATTAGATCCAAAGTTTGTGCATTACAGCTTTCCAATCCACTCGTAGAGAAAACATGGCCAGAATTACTCGGAAGATTCATTTTCTTGCTCGATCCAAAGTGGACATTCTCCAACATTCCTTCTCTTAAGAACAATGATGTCATGGCCGTCTTCAGGCACATCAAGGATATGAATGGTGGTGCTCTTTACGTTTTGCAAGTTGCATTAAACGCTCTCGATGAAGTTCGCGGAAGTGATTCGATCATTTTCTTCTGGACTCTCATCTTTATGTCCATTTTACAGAATGCTACGCTTGCAAGGAAGGATCACGCACAGAAACTCAGAGCAAAGATGGTCCAGATGTGGATGGAATTGCAAAAGAAAGGTCCGGATTCGAACACAAGAAAGTTGACCGCAAGTGTTATCGAATACATCAAAGACTTGAAGCAATTCAAGCTCAGCTCTGTTGTTCATGAAGACAGTGAACTCATTGAGTGCATCTTCAGAGATCACCACGAGAAGATCTTCAAGATCTTGAACTCGAATCCATTCAAGCGTGAAGAATCACATCCACTCTTCTTCCCGGTTGTTTTCGCTCTCGAAGCTGCTTTGATCCAAGCTGCTCATCACGAAGACTTCATTTCATCAGACTCAGAGTCCCTCAATGGCGGTGACTTCTCTACATACGACTCTGCTTCATACAGCACAAGATCATCGAGGCATTCATCTCGCGCTTCAAGCAGAAAGGAGAACTCTGAGATTAAGCAAGAGATCTCTTCTCATCACAGCAGAAGCAAACCAAACTCTATCATGGAGGAAGACGATGTTCCAACAATGGAGAGCGATCACTCCTATGCAAGCAGAAAGAGCAAACAATCGCAACAGAGCAGGCAGTCGCAGCAGAGCAAGCACAGCACATACTCAACAAACTCTTCAAGAAGACCACCGCCAAAACTCGCTGACAAACCTGTCGAATCAGATTACAGTGAAGAGGAAGATGCTAGAATCGAGCCAGTCCAGAGCAGAGCGACGACATCATCTTCACTTTCTAATCCATTGAAGACACCAAGGAACCCACTTCCACCACAGAAACAGCGCCAAGTCGAAGAAAATGATGACGAAGAGGAAGATTACTACAGCTACGAAGAAATGCCACCGGAGAATCCTGTTCCTCCACCAAGGCCACAACAGAAGATGCAGCCGCAGCCACAGCAAGATGATGATGACTACTATGAGGAAGAAGAGTATAGCTATGATGATGAAAGCAGGGAATACAGCAGCAGAAAGATCTCCGCTCCAACACCAGCTTCTCGTGGATCACATCAGTCTCCACCAATCCTCGAAAAGTCATCACAGCCGCATTCAGCAACAGCAACGAAGTCTTCTTGTAATCCAGCAGTTTCTTCTTTAGTAGCTAAACCTGTTTCTCAAGCTTCATCACAGAACAAGCAATCACAGAAGTCTCCAGTCCAGCAGCAGCCACAGAATGATGAGAGCGAATACAGCAGCGCAGCTTATTCGAGATCATCGAGAGCTTCTGCGAAGATGGCTGCAATCAGAGCCGCTAAGATGAAGTCAAAGAACCAGGCCGAAGAGCCAGACAGCTTTGACTACAGCTACACAACAGGCACTGGCACAGGAAATCGCACAGGGACAACAGGATACAAGAATGGTGGAACAGGAAATTCATACACTCCATCAAATGGAGCTGCTTCATCTCGCTCTAAATCATTAGTTAGCAATAACAACGCTAACATTCAGCAGGATGACGAAGCGCCATACAGCAATGGCCAGTATTCATATGAATATTCCGACGTGTAATTGTTAATATAAAACATTTTTATTTATCATTTAATAATATTTTATCATGATAAATAATATTATTTTATATTTTATCATATTATTTTATTTTAGATACAAACATATGATTAAATGATAATGATAATAATATTTTAGATACAAACAAATAAAAAAATTAAATCATTTGAGGAGTTCCGCGAAGTCTGCAAAGTCCATAGATATGTCTGGATGTGGATCTATCGTACGAACTTTCTTCATTGACGCGAATTTAGCGCGAATAAAGCCAACGGGATCTTCAGGTTTGTTGTAAATAATATCTAAAAGAAGTCTATCAATAATATCCTTCAATTGTGGTTTTCTCGTTACGTACTGATAGCACTCATCTCTATCGAGAGTTGAATCAACTTTAAACAAGAATTGTCCAATGGGAATCGGTGCTTGACTTGTTTTTCCTTTCCTCGATTTGGATCCAAAACTCCATTTAGGTTCTGACTTTCTAAGACGAAGAGAATCAGGAGAATACTCGCCAGGACCCGGTCTATTCGATGGATCACGTAGCCAGTCGTCTCTGTTCTTGATTCCGTGAAGAGAATAAATAGGAGAACGCTCCAAATCGGCTCTTTGTGGATTATAACTTCCTGGTCCAGGCGTGAAGTCTGCTGATGATCTGATCTCATAGCGACTTGCAATCTTGTGTGATTTAGGCGATAATGTGCTCGGAGGAACAAAACTTGGTCCTGGAGTATCAATAAGATCGTAAAATGATTTTCCTGTTTTAGGAGCGATAGAGAAAGGTTTAACTTGCGGGAATGATCTCGTGTCGACCATATCTACATTTGCTGTAATCGATGGAGGTTCAGAGAACTTCACACATCGAGGAATTGTTGCTTTTTTAGGGGAATCGCGAATCGGTGGAATATCGTAATGCCCTGGTCCAGGAGTATCCGGCAGCACCGGCGGTTCCTGTCTACTGCAACCAATCGCGATTTTTGGTGCATCTTTTCCAAAATTGCTGAAAGTCCCATTGAAAAAGCACTCACGGGGGTGAAAAGCGTAAGCTGTCTTCGGCCTTTCTGGCACTTCTTTGATTACTTGTTGAATTGAACCAGAATCTTCTCGTTTTAGATTTTGTTTTACGTTATTTGGCTGCGTTCGTGCGAATATTCCGCTGTTGTTCTGTTTTCTGACAGTGTGCAGCGCCGATCGAAAACCTGCGGCCGAACGAGAGCGAAACAGTGGCTCTGTATTTATCTCCATAAAAATAAATTTATTTTCGATATTTTTCAATTTTTGCTCCATAAGTATATCATCGCATGTACATTCTATATTTCAAGTTTTTGTGTCACTTTTTTATTTTACACGGACCATAAATCGAGTCAAAACCATTATTTTTAAAACCAACTCTTTGAATATATTCTATTTATCACTTCAAAATTGGATTTGGATAAGTTTCAAAAAATTGTTAATATCATTTTGATCGACAATATATCATTTTTATTGGGCAAATAACTTTTTCTTGATGAGTGTAGTTGAATTTTAATATTCCTGGAACTAAAAATGACACTAACGTTTTTTATATTTGTCATGTAATTAATTTTTGAATAATTTACTTGTCAAAATAACTATCACTATGAAAATTCATTTTCTTCTTTTTTTTGTTCATTGGAGCATAATAAATGATTTTGATTACATCAAATCGAGTTTGTTTGTACTAAATTATTGCCTAAATCGACCATTTAAATCTGTTATTGAATCAATCGATATTATTTGAAAATCACTTCATTTGTTTGGAATTTCATAGGTTTGTTATATTGTTTTCATAGTTGTGAAGATAGAGATTGGTTTTATATAACTACATACATAAATATAATTTATTCAAACAATGCAAAAGATATCTTTTCACACATAGTGAAGTATTCGTTGATTTCCTTGTAAACTTTCTCATCAGCGTCCATTCTAAATGGAATCTGGTGAACGATATTGAGCATGTTTGTGTCTGTGATGTTCAAGAACACTCTGTAGTTCCAAGAGAAACTAGCGAAGTTAATTGTGATCAAATCATTCCTCAACTTGCGAATGACGCGATCAAGTTTCTCGACAAGCATTGCAGGTGATTTGTCGAGAACTTTAGGAATCGTAACAGCGAACCTCTCGATGAAGCTCATGTAGTACTCGTACAATGGAATTGGAAGGCCTTTGAACTTCTCCATGGCTCTTGTGATTCCTTCAACTTTGAACAACTCAATGAGTGGACGCTTTCTCTCAGCGCAAACAGAAATGAGACCCATCAAGTCTAATCCCGATGAATGGTTCTGCTGCATCAAGATCTGCCACCACTTTGTGTGATCTTCGACAGAATCCATCAAGCACATGAACTTGTTGAAGACATCATAAGTGATCAAACTTGAATCAGATGAATGTCCACACAGCTCGAGAACTCCAACTGTTGTGCTGTAGATGTGTTGATGCTTGTCGAGGAAGAATGTTGCCGCTTGCGTCAAGAAGTCGAACATCTCCCACATTGGCTGTTCTGGAATTATCTTTGTTTTCATGAAAGAACCAGCTAAAACAGGGCTCAAACAACGAGCTAAAACAGTGTAGCAAGTTCTCATGTGCAAGCAGATGTTTGTGTGATCATCACGAAGGAGGCAGTCTTGAATCATCTTGAGAAGATTTGGAAATGTGAGATTGACAATGAAACTGTAAACAACAGATATGAATGAAATTTGTGGATACGAGAAGAAGTTTTCCATCATATTGGAGAAGAATTTCATGAATGGTTCAACATTTCTTGTAGTGAACAACAAAACAGAAACATCAGCGCAGATCTGATTGACGATGTGAGGCAATTTAAACTGTCTCGAGAGCCATTCAACGAAGATGCTTTCGCCGTATTTCAGCTGAATGGCTTCATGACTCCTGATGAAGGGATCAGTCAAAAAGTTGTGGATGAGCTGGAATGCCCAAACTAATGGTCTGTCTTGGCGCTTGACACCTTCGAGTTTACCAATGTTAAGTCTGTCGAGTTCTCTCAACTCTGGAGCTCTGAATGGTTGTCCGAAGACAGGAACTAATGTTGGGAATAAATCTGGAATCTGTTTGAGCTCTTCTTGTGTGATATCATAACCTGGAACAGTGTTGAATTCGACCTTCCAAATATCGAATGTTGATTCATTTTCGATGATGTTCATTACCATCTCTGTTGACTGTGCATCATTCTTCTCTTCCTCCTCTTCGACTTGCTGCTTCTGCGGCTCCTCGATCATGATAATATTAACTGGATCCGTCTGGCACTCAGACTCAGCCGTTTCTATTTTATCTGTTTGTGTTTCGATGTATTTGAGACCTGATCTTCTCACCATAGAGTTGTTCTCGGAGATGAATGGATTAGTGGAATTGCCACCAGAACCAAGTCCCAGAAGCGATGTATTCGATGAAATCCTTCCACGAGGTGGATTGAAGGCTCCAAGCTGAGACATCGATGGCGTAATTCCTCCGGGCATTCCGCCAACTGATGGTGAATCGGAAATCTGTCCAACGTTGTCTGTAGCAATGATTTTCTTCTTTTTCTTCGACTTTGGAGGTGGCGGTAAGTCAGCGGTGTCAACGCATTTGTCGTCTTTAGGAATGTTTTGAAGATTATAAACTGATCTGTTAAGGTTCTGGTTTTGTTGCTCAAGCTCTTTAATTCTGACTTCTGCCTTTCTGAGTTCCCAAACGACGCCTGAATTTCCATCTTCGGATGATTTGATTTGTTGAGAGAATTTTTCGATGACTTCAAGTTGCTGCTTTGATTCTTCTACAGCTTTGCAGTACATTCTTTCGAAACTTTCGGCTTTTGTTGCGTTTTCTTTTGATTGTATTTGAACACCTTGAAGGTTAACTTGTAGCATCGAAATTCTGTCCTCTCTGACCTGTAATTCTATATCTTTATCGTTTGACATCTTAATAAGTTGTTCATTTTGCTTCTGAAGAGTATCAATATTTTGATTTAATTTTTGAATTTCTTCTTTCAGATCACTTGTTTCTTTCTTATATGAATTTAGTTCATTTGTAACATCTTGAAGCTGTTTTGAAAGTTTTTCGATTTGATCTTCAAAAGCAATGAAATATGAAGGGATATCCTCAATAACTTCTTTGTAAAATGTTTGTAATCTTCTGAGCAAAATCGCTCTTTCGCTGCATGTTGTCTTATCGAGCAGAATTAACGAGTTCATCGCGATATTGTGACATTGAAGTAATTGATAAGTAACTTTGAGCTTCTCTGAATCATCCTTTGGTACAAATGTCATATATGGTTGCAACTCTTCATCAAGTTTCGCTGTGATTTGTTGAATTTCTTGCCTTAAATGTACTTTAGCGTCGTTTCCGAATGTCGGTGGTTTGACGAATTGTTGGACAACCTTCGGCTGACCGCCAATCAGTGACTCAATAGGCGGTGGTTTGTAAGAAAAAGGCACTTGTGGAGTTGTTGAATACACAGGATCGAGTTGTGTTCTCGATCTTGGTGGTACTGGATCATACTTTGGTAGTTGTTTCGGTTTTTTATTTCGTTGTGAATTTTTTTCTTCTTTTTCAGGTGGTGGAGATCGAAATGGCGAACTATCGTGAACTTTTTGGACAATAGACGATGGATTAACTAAGTGACTCTCCAGGACAGCGTCAGAAAGTGGAGGGAGAGGACCCCTTAGCCATGAAAGGTGCTCTCCTTCCGTCATTAAAATTTAAATTCTCTCGTTTCTTTATAAAATTTTTGACATTTGAATTTTATTTGGCAAAATTAAATTATTTGAATTATTTACTTGTCAAACTAGTGATGAATTTTGACATGCTAAAACTAGCTTCATTGGGAAAATCCTTCTACAGTTGTATTTGCACAAAATAACCAAGAAAACTTTGATTTACTTTCATAGTAAATACATTTATTTTTAATAAGAAAGCATAATTTTGAAATTCAAAATTCAATTTAACAAAATATAGAATATTTTGTAATAAAAATGTTGTATATAAATAAAATGCAAAATATTCTATAGTTCATGAGTTATTTTTGAGGAAATATTTATCTTTTCTTTAGATTTCATTATTTTTTATCTCAAACTATAGATTTTTCATATTGAGTTTTTTTAAAGTCTTAAAAAATTGCCGTTTAAAAATATTTTCCACTCAAAAAACACGATATTTATACATAATTAACATAGAGCTATCATATCAATGAATAAAAACAATAAACATGAAAATATGTTTTGAACATTATCATCATTTGGTGTTGAGTTTCAGGATATAGTCAGTACATCTCTATGTCTATCATAATGTAATAATGTGAATTGTCAATATAAAAATAATAAAATGCATTCAGTAGATACAAAGCCGAACAGTACGATAAAAAGGAACATATTCAATACCCGCATCGTGGGAACTGACTCAGAAAAGCCCTCCAGGAGTCTTGAAGATGGTTTATTATCAGAATTCGTATCTCAAATCGAAAATCAAATAAATTCAGACGATGAAAAACGAATAATCGATGGGCTATCGAATTTGCACATCATGTTACAAAGCAATCCATCCTTTATCTCCAGTTTTCCAAATATCGAATTATTATTTAATCGAGTAGTCATGCTTTTAGAATCACCAAACAAGATGTTCGTTACTTTGTCTACAAAGATAATTATCCAATTTATCGAAGAAAATAAACCTCTCGCAGAACAATATCTTATCTCACTCAATTTAGCAAATAGGATCATATCAGTTTTTCCATCATATCTTGCTATAAAATGCTTCATGGGTTTGTATGAATACAAGGAAATTTCAGATAATTTTCCGCCAATTTTGATCAAGAATCAATTTATTCGATTTATTACAAATTTACCGACATTTTCACCTTTGATTCAAAGCATTTATGAGTTCTTCAATACATTTAGCTCCATTTTTACGCTCGAACCGCAAGATATTTCAACAATATATGAAATAATAGTCCAATCAATAAGATTCCCACAATCCGGTGCATTGTTACTCAAAATATTCAATGTTCTTTTCGAAAACATTAAATACACATTAATGCAGACAGATATCATTCCTAATTTAATCAAAACGATGCTTGGTGTTGGATATAAGTTCCTTGTACCAGAGAGTTTAGTGTTATTTACTAACATAGCTTTGATTGAAGAAAATATAAATGGAACAAAATATCTTTCCAATTGCGGGGTTTTGGAACTTGCAAGTTCGAACCTTTCAAGATATGATGACGATGATGTTTTAATTCCTACAATAGAATTCATTAGCTTCATGGCAACACGAGGTGATGAAATTAATAATGATTATATACGTAATCTATTCGTTGCAAGGATGAATGGAACAATGGAATTCTCCTACAATATGAGATACGCTGTATATAAGATGGCATATACATTTTATTTAACAGAAAATCCAGATCTTTGTCAATATCTTAATCCTAGAGATGTATTCATGGAGTCAGTCAATATGCTTGAATCAGATCGCAATGACTTCAAGAAACCCATCTTAGAAACAATCTACACAAACTTACAGAAAGATGATGCAGTTTTTCACGATATATGTTTAGAAATAGCTTTGGCAGAAGAATTCAATGATATAATCAGTTGTTTAGCGGATGATTCAGACAAAGAAATTTCAGCCCTCGCATCAGCGATCCTTGATTATGTCACGATTTTGGAAATATGATTTCGGTTTACACGACAAATTTTTAAAATTTACACATCAAAATTCACAAACTTTGACATGTAAATCAAAATAGAATCAATCCTTTTGGAGCTACCATGCATAGTTTTGTTTTGAGCCTCGACTATTTATGATATTATTTTTCTTTTCAATATCATAAAGTTTTCAGATCAAAATTTTTAATATTATGATATGAGATATATTTTATTGACTATTTAAACTGTTATGTATTAGAAGCTGTTTTATAATATTTGCCATGCTGTTGATTAGTGTTGTAAAAATTTTTCTTTTCAATATATCATTCTTTTATCATTCATTCAGAGACATAGATATTCAACAATAGATAACCATTGAAAAATAGTATTTAATGATAATAGTTATGAGATATAATTTTGTTAATTATGTTTTCCTAAATAATATATAAGAACTTTCGTCACTTGGTGCTTAAAGTGTAGATTGAGGTAAAGGAGTATAGATTGAGGATTATAGTTATTTTGGATGAAAATGGAATCATAAAATCCAAAATAATAATATCTTATTTTTTATAGTTTTTTACCAAATATATCGAAAACAGTGTCCAAATATATCCCAAAAACGCGAAAAAACAAAAGTGGATTTTACGGTTTTATCGGTTTTGGTCGGCCTTTTCGAATGGTAGCTAAGAACAACCAGATTCCAAATGATCACCTTCGTAAATACTGGTATCACCGTGTAAAGACATACTTCGATGACCCAGCTCGTGCCCAGCGCCGCCGCAACGCTCGCAACCTTCGCGCTAAGAAGATCGCCCCACGCCCAGCCGAGGGACCACTCCGCCCAGTTGTCCGCTGCCCAACAGTCCGATACAACATGAAGACACGCCTTGGCCGTGGTTTCACACCAAAGGAACTTATCGCTGCCGGTTTCGATCCAGCTCTCGCTCGCTTCCAGGGTATCGCTGTTGATGCTCGCCGTGCCCACTCCAAGGATGCCATGGTCCAGCAGAACGTCGAGCGCCTGAAGGCTTACAAGGCTCGCCTCATCAAGGTCAAGAAGGGTGAGAACGTCGAGCAGGTTAACGATGCTGCCCTCTTCGCTGTTCCAAAGGTCCAGAACGAAATCAAGTTCCGTGTTATCAAAGCTGAAGAGAAGAAGGCTGAGCTCTTCAAGGAGAAGACAGATAAGCTCAAGGCTTTCCGCGAGGCTAAGAAGGCTAAGAAAGAGTCCAAGCACAAGAAATAAATTGATTTAGCTTACCGTATTCTGAATTGAATAAATTTTTATATAGAAATCTTCTTTTCTTGTGTTTAAATCAAGCTTTCAAATCTCAATTCTTTCCTCTATCTCATCATGTTCTCCCCTTTTCGAAAATATCACAAATGATAGCGAGACAAAATGTCAGGCCATAACTTACAAAAATGAATTTTTTGCTTCATGGGAATATTGCATTTGGAATGTTTTAGATTAAAAACAAAATAATATTTTTAAATAATATATTTGTCTTGTATGATAGGTATAATAATAAATAAGTAGATTTTGAAGTTAAAAAGAAACAAGATTTGAGTGAGAAAATTTATATGAAATGAATTTAGATCATTCTCTCGACGAGTTCATCAAGAAGGTTCTCACGGTTGCCGTAGTCACCACCCTCGATGTAGTGGCGGGTAACCTTTCTCATGCCACCCTTTGGAGCGTGGAGCTTGAATGGGGCAAGGAAGCGGTTAGCAGCAGCGAAGTTTGGACCAACTGTGTAGATCTCGTGTGCGAGGTCTTCAACAGACTCGATGCCGAACTGGCCAAGACCAACCTTGACGATCTGGTTGTCTGTGATTGGGAGGCGCTGGCCGTTGAGAGAAGCAGCACCGTGCTGGTAGATGAGCTTGCGGACCATCTCGACAGATGGGTAGCCGAAAGCAATCTGTGGTGTGCAGCGCTTGAGCATTTCGATTGTAGCCTTGTTGAGGCGGACGAATATAGCGTTGTACTTCTGGCGCAGGCGGAAGAGGGCGAGGATCTTGCGGACATCTGGGTGAAGCTTGTTTGTACCCTTTGTGCGGATGACGAGGGCGAACTTGGCTTCAGCTGGGACGTAGAAAGCCTTGTCAGCAAAGGCTTTGTTCTCGGCATCGAACTCAGCCTTAACGGAGGCGACGTACTCAGCGGCGTACTTCTTAGCACGCTCCTGGATCTTGGCCTCGTTAGCCTTGGCGGCGGCGAGGAGCTCCTCCTTCTTCTTGAGGTAGGCCTGCTTCTGGGCGTTCTTGCGCTCCTCAATCTTCTTAAGGCACTCAGTCATTGGCTTGGACATTCGTGAAAAAGGACGGACCAAAGCCGTCCAAACCGACAACAATTGTAAACTTTACGTTTCAGTTATGTCAAATAAACAAACTTTACACGTCTTAATTATCATTTTCTGCCATGTAATTTTTTTCTTTTTCTCCAAAAACATCATTTCAACCTTCTTTTCTACTAAAACTATAATCTTTACATCGATATAAACACATACATCAATTCTAATTTGATTTTCTCTAATTTAAAATTTTCAATTTGAACAATAATCTTTTGCAATATTATCAAATTATTCAACTCCAGTCTATAGTGAAACTATCAAGAGCTGAAAATTATTTGACTTCAAAAAGTTACATGTCAAAATGATTAGAATTTTTGTCACGTGAAAAAGTTTACAATGAAGAAGAAGAACTACTTTGATTATTCATCTTTTTCGAGTGATGATTTAGAGGAATTTGCTTTGGAGAGGAAAGCAACTTCGCAAAAGGATCTGGCGTTATTGAAGAAGATGAATATCGACAGTCTTCTTAGAGAGCGACAGATGGAAAATTTATCTTCAAACCAAAGCTCACAGGAAGTGAACACTAAAAAGAAGACATCTGAGATTATAAAAAAGATGAATGAATTGCTGCAACTGATGAAAGCATCGATGGATCTATATTCAATGTAAAAAACATTAAATTCCCAACAGGAATACTAAAAATTATCGAAAATATATACAAATTCGGTAAATTTTCCACAGATAAATTAGAACTTGTCGAAGAATGGGTTTTCATGGCAACAATCAAAGCTCCTAAGGATATTATCATAACTCCTACTGTTATATATATAGACTATTGTATACACTTTATAAAACAAAGAATTCAAAATTCGGTGATTGCATATTCAATCTATTAAAATACATACCAACGGAGATACTTGATTTCACTGCAATATATGATTTGTTCAAATTGATATACAGTGAGGAAGAAAGTTTGATAATTTATCCTTTGTTGCTACTTAAGCCTAATCTATACTCAAATATGACAATGGTATTCCTTAAAAATATCGTTTATATGCTTGTTGGAGGTATTTTAACAACATCAGTTACAAAACATCCGTTTTTCTTCGTTCTTCCAGGGCATTTGCTGGAAGCATTGACATATCTACGCAAATCAGACCAAAGGAAAGTTGCCGCAGATGTTGTTCAAGTGTTAAAATCGATGCCAAAAGAAACAACAGCGTATCTCGTTTCATTCTTACCAATTGATCCTGGCGCAGCGGAATTTACGTCGTATATAGGCTTCTCTATGGTTTTCCACTTCTTTTCACTAGAATTGGCAGATCCCTGCGATGTGAAGAAAAACTTCACCACGATGTCATCGAGTATCCACAAACTGAAGACACTGTGCCAATCAGGATCAGAGGAGGAAGTATTTGCAGCGAGCGCTATCATCGCTTTGCTTGAGAAATTAACTGTCATGGAGATAGGCTTCAAACAGCTCGACAAAAGGAAGATAAATAGACTCACACAGGAGCTGCATATGTCATTCTTCACTAAAAATCACACAGATCTCGTAGCATTGAAAGAGCAATTACATTTCACACGTGTACAGCTTGATAACTTATCAGATGAGTACTTTGGCAACAAGAGCGTCGAAGTCAATCCATGGGATTCGTAAATTCCATAATTTTTTTTGCTTGTTATGAATAAACAATGTATGTATTGTTTTTGTCATGTAAACTCATAAATTGTCATATCATTAAACATTTGAATTGACCAATGACCAGAAAATGACACTTAAAGTTCTTAAAATTATATAAAATGACAAGGAAATGTCAAAAAATCAGATAAGTGCAAATTTGGTTTTTATCATTTGCCTCTTAGATATGGCATGTTTATGCAGAAATATATCTAAATCGACAAGAAAAAATAGTCAAAAACAGAATTTTTGAGAATCAAACAATATAATTTAGTCAAGTAAAAGAAATTTCCGGAAATATAAACAGGGGTATTTGTATGGCGCATTAAAGGTCGCGGGATTTGATATAGCGGATTGTAGAAATCCAATCCTGCGTATCATTTGGATTATCGGTAACTATATAAAAGACTCTATCCGGCGTATTTAGCTTAAATGCAGGCTGTCGCTTGCAATCTGGCGCTGTTTCGGGCGTTGCTTGCTGCAAATTTATTCTTCCTTTCTCTTTCGAACCCGGTTTCGTATAATATATGAGGTCGTTCGCTGTAAGCACGAAGTACCTCCTCTTCCATGTTTTGATGTGGCCTCCTTGCTTTGTCATCCATCCCTCCTTATAACTCATGCTCATATTTTTTTTATTAAAAAGTGAGCATCAATAATCCAAAATTTATCAAATTTTGCTACTCATTGGGAATATAACACCGAGAAAAATATTTGACTGCTCAAAAGTTAATTCAATTTTTCTGTTAAAACAAAAATCTGTATATTATGGACCTATAAACCCATTGCATTGAAAATTTAAGTTTGAGGATTGAATTCAAATCAGTTTTGCAACTGTACAAAAAAATCTATTGCCTCATTTTATCTAATTATGAGGACTAAACTATAAATTTTTAAGTCAATTTTAGATATATTTAAAAAGAAAATATTTTTTTGGTCCGGAGAATTAGCGATTGCCTTCGCAACAACTTTTTTGGCTAAAAATCAGAGCAACAATAATATGTAAACTACTTTTTTTAATTTAGATACTCTTCTCAATTTTTTCAAGGGTCCCCCTCAATATTGTGAGGAACACGCCCGTAGAGTACTTAGATTAAAAAATGTGGTTTAGTCCTCAAAATAATAGGATCGCAAAATTGAAAGGAATTGAAAAGACAAAGTACTCAATTTTGCTATCCTATTATTTTTAATAGAATCTTTCTATAGCAATCTTTTTTGTAAAGTTGATTTTGATTAAAAATACTACAATAAGCATATATTTACTAAATAACAAAGAAAAAGAAAAGATTAAAAGAATAAATATGCAATGCGTATTGAAAGATAGGAAAATTCTTGAGTATTTCGACTTTCGTGGTGTGCCCGGGTAAGTTGGGAAATAATCTAAGCATGAATGTTAAACAATAAGTATTGAAGCCTAGATTATAGGGCTTTAAGGATCAAGAGATGGTAGTTGAGAGAATGAAACTAAATGTATGACATGCCAAGCTAGTTTAGGATGTTGAATATTGATTTCGGGTATAAAATCCAATAATTTTGGGTGCTTTCGCGAGAAAAACTAAGCAAATTCGCTGCAGTCGAGTTTTTATTTATGTTTGAACTGTTGTAAGCAGCTTTTACTTCATGATATCCACCTCAAATCAGCACATGAGTGAGGCCATCATTAAATAGTAAACGGTCTCGTTTGTCAAGTAAAATGGATATTTGGCAAGTAAATTTTGAAATATATTTTATTTGTCAAAGAAGAAGTGTTTTAACCCTCAAATTTGGTTTTTAGCGACCAAAATTAGCAAAATTAGCATTACCATTATGTAAATGTTATAATAAACCATATTTTAAAAAGTGGATAAGGTTAAAAGTCACGTTTTTTCACGATTTATTTGACACTGTTTACATTAATAAAATAGTATATTTGATGCGAAATATTTTCCTATCGTTTTTATTTTTATTAATCAATAATTTCAGCATATTCATTGGGAGGCTATGTGTATAAGTTGGTCATCACATTAAAAACATGTAATATGTGCATGCATCTATGTATATTGTCGTCTCCGCAATGATTTCGTGTATTTATAAATTAAGATATTGAACACTTATTCAATTAGGAGCTTGTATTATTTGTAATATGTTACTATGATGTTGACATGTGATATATTTATAATAAATATTGCTATTTACTCAATAATAAGCTGATATCAAATTGTTAATGAAAAATATGAAACAATATTATATATGTTTAACACTTCAACTATGTATGGCATTACATAAGAGTTATATATGCCCGTACATGTTTGAACTGGTTCTGACCCCAGAGTTGATACACTTCTGTCAAAGATCGTCAGAAACTAATCGTTCAAATCGAATTAATGATGTAGAAATGTATTCTATTTAAAATATAATGCATCCCATTATTTATTTTGGCTAAATTACGCAACAATTTCATTGAAAAATCTAATTATAGATATCCGACCACTCAGTTTTTGTTGCCCTTTTCCCTGGGATACGCTTTTCGGGATTTGACACTTTTATGACATTTTTAACAAATTACATGTCAAAATTAAGTTGCACAATTTTTGCAGAAGTTCAGGCTATTCGGTAGGCTAAATCTTTAAAATCAAGTTAATTATTGTATTTAAAACATGTCTATCTAATTAGAAGTGTATCAACTCAGGGGGTCAAAATCGAACCATAGTTATATGGACAATTATGCAGCATATGAAGGGTTGTTCCTATCTAATGTGTTGAACGTGTATACATTCATTGCAAATTTTCGATAAATTGTTTATCTTCATAATATTACCGGTAAACTGTATTTTTCCCTATCAAATTACAATGTACATGCCAATGGTTGTTATGTTTAATGGGATTTTTCCCATAAAACAATTTTTTGATAAAATTAATTTAATTTCTTCTACATTATATGGATCGATGGCATTAAAATACTCAAATAATGATAGCCAATATAAAAAGTAAGTTATATCGGAATTTTCTATTTTATATGTTTCTTCAACTTGATGCCAATGTGAATATAAGTAATAATCTGCTTATGAATTATCTACATAGGCATTTCTTGTTTTAATGGATTTCTGAATAGATTTACCGTAACTAGCATTCATAATAAGTTTCACAACTTCTTGTGTGGGATTTTCTTCTTTTTTATATTGCCTACGTAAATCATAAACCTTACGAATAACATTACGAATGCGATGTGTTCTGTTACCCAACCAATAAATTCCACCAATTATTTTATATGAAATTTCTTGATATTTGACCAAATCTCCTAATGTAATTAGATCCTGCTTTATCAGAAATTGTACCGTCCATAGGTATCCAGTCCATCAACTTAATTGGGAAGCATAAAGCTTGATTTGTGTAATGTTCCACCAATTCAGTGTAAACGTTAGGATCTAATGAGAAGTTCTTACCTAAAACGGCGCAAACTGTAAATTTTACCTTAACTTTTGTTAATTTCTGTACCCCAGTCGTTACTGTTATAGCCTTTGTCGATGAATCCTGAGTCACTGATGTAATCATTGTGAATTCTTGAGACCATGGAACAAAGTGATTAGTAAGTTTAGGATATGTTACGACTTTTGCGACATTGTTAGGTGTGATTAAGCAATCCTCAACAGAAAGAGGGCAAACTTGTAAAGCATCACTTGTAAATTTAACTTTGATTTGAATGTTACCCGCAAAGTCTGGAATGAATCTAATAGCTTCAAACGGTAAGAATTTCCTCACAGGAAGTTTGAGAGGTATTTCGACATTAATTTCAGAATTAGCGACTTTACCTCCACAATCGACAACCTGACCAGATCTGACAGTATTAACTCTCTTCCAAACGTCCGCATGTCTTGTTTTACTGAACACATCAACTTTTTTAACCGTTTCAGTTGTTCCACAATTCGATATTACATATGATTCAAAGATTGCATTATCAGTAGAATATACAGATCTACCATTAGCAAGGATTTGATAAGATCCTGCGAAATAAACTGAGTCATCACAACCTATCCAAATTGCCGGATTACACACACAAATGAGCCCATCCCGCTGAGCAAGCTCAGCTTCGGGCTAGGATAAATGAGCCCAACCCCCTCCGGGGCTCGGTCTTATTCTTCTTAACCTGATGATATAACGGATTTTTATCATTTGATGAATTAAGTTTAATTTTAAAAATATTTATTTTTTAATAAGTAAATAGATGGAAAGGGTAAACGTTGGTTGCCAAACGATTTCATTTGCTGATAAAATTGATGTTGAAAAGTTTTTGATGCGTGAATTTCCGAACAAACGCGAAATATTGGTTTCTGAATTATCAGAAGCTTATTTTGAAATTTTCGTGATTCGTAAATTTTATGAGGATTTCAAAAAGGATTTGAAAAAGTCGATGAGATACAAAGCTCGTTCAATAAAGAAGGTCAAATATATTGTATAATTGGTTTAGAAACAGTTGTTATTTTTGTTTTTGGTTGATTTCGATGTCGAGATTAGGAAATGAGGTCGTTTATGTTGAAAATTTGATGAAAATACATGAAAAACAGTGATTTAGGGGCAAAAATGAAAGTGCACCGGGTCGATTTATTTTAATATAAATCACTTTTCAAAATTTGAGGATTTGCGGGAGTAAATTAGGAGTTGAAAAAGTGCACCGTGTGCAAATTTCCCCTATAGGATGTGACAACATTGACATTTTGACAACACGAGTGATTTGAGGGGCGAATGAATGTATGCCGTGTCTCAACGGTGAAATTGATTTTTTTCTCGAAGCATGGCTTGCTACTTCTACATAAATCAAATGCTATTTCTTCTCTGTCATATAATGCCTTATATAATTTCATAATTGAAAATTCACTATCTTTATCATAAGATCCAAAAGGAACGTGTAGATTTGATTTATCATTAAATTTTACAGGAATAGCATCAGGGAACATTACATTAGCTGTAATAGCGATTACATCCTGTTTGACTCCTTTCATTCTACAGTGAAAGACTACATCATTTAATTCATTAGTGAGTTGGTCGATGTATGTCTTCTTTCCGCAAAAGATGGAATTATACGCTAGTGACTGCTTGCCCGGTGTAATTTCTGCAAAGTCTGAGTGAAATTGACCTAAATTCTTTCCAATATATTTATATTTTAATTTAGTTTTAACGTTTAAATATTCATCAGCATTCAATACCTCACAATCTTCTTTAAAAAATTGATGTTTTATGTAATCAGGATTTAATACTTTTCTATTTACCACGCCATTTTTACCATTTACTTTTTTATAACAGCAAATACTAATTCCATCTTCTTTTGGTTCATCTATTACTTTAATCTCTTTATCAGAAAGTTTTAGTCGTTTATGTTCATAATATCCTTTTTGGAACCTTTTCCATGTTATTATATATAACTTACCATCATATTTATATGTCATTTCAGAATTACAATTTTCATATTCAGATATTAATTCACAATTTTGTTTTCTAAATTGTTCTTTAATCCATTCAGGATTTAGACCACGACCTAATGGTTGAGGTATGGCTCTCTGAGCCTCAGCCCCAAAGGGGCGTATTTCTTCGTCTTTAGATTCTTCAAAGTCCTTAATTGACTTTTTAATGTATTTATTCATTCGCTCAGGTGGAATTGTTACCATCTATATATAGTTGCTTTTATACTAATTAAAAATTAAATAATAAAAAAATTAACTTAGTTTTTTTCCCCACTAACATCCAAAAATATAAATTTTTATGACTTATTCATTAACCTATTCATGCGAACGGTTTCTGAAATACTTGATTTAAAATATGATGTTTTATTTCCGAAATCTCCAAAATATTTTCTTGTTTTGTCATTTTTCCATTCATTATATCTTTCTTTATAAATTTTATCTTTCATTTTATATCTTTCATCTTTTCCAATATATTTATAACAAATTATTGATTTAGAGTTTTCATAGTCTTCGGCGCTTTGCTCCTCAGTCTCGAAGAGCCGTTCAGGATTCAATACCTCACAATCTTCTTTAATAAATATATGCTTTATGTAATCAGGATTTATCATTCTATAATATTGTTTACCTTTAAATCTTAAAATATAAACAGGTAACACATCTAATAATATATGTGAATAAAGATGGTGAAGCTAATGATGAAACATTTGACAGATGTGTTAACCTGATAGAAACTTATGTTATATACGTATTATATAAAGATGTTCCAAAACTTATTAAGGAAATAATTAAATATAAGAGTTTCTACAAACAAATTAAAGAAAATCATCTAGAACAAGAAGTTCCGGATAATATTGCCAATGAAACATTTGAGAAATTATTTATTAACAATTTTGATTTAGATTATTTACACACAGTTGTTATTTTAGAAGATAATCACTTTTTTGAGTTGAAACATTTCAATAAATAAATAATATGAACTTTTAGTTGATTTTTTAAAAGTAATGAAAATATTGCAATAGATCATAAGTAGTTGGAAAAGAGTTTGTAACCATTATAATAATTTGAAGATCACTTGAATCATCATGAAACAAAATTTGCTGAAAATCAATGTTTTTTTTCTAAAGAATACATTTAATCGAGTTATGAAGTTGTTGCAATAGATCATAAGTCGGAAGCATATATTAAAGCTTCTAAATTAAAATGGAATATGTTTAGTCTTTCTTAATTTGTGCGAATATCTCTCTAATTCTTCTAACACGCTGCGGAATTGTTGGATGTGAGTGGTAGAAAGAGAAGTAAAGTGTATCTGGCTCAATAGCCATCTTGTTGTCGGCAGCAAGTTTGAGAAGAGCAACATCAAGTGGCAAACCTCTCGAAGCGGCGTAGTGGTCGGCTTGGAACTCGAAATACCTGATGCATGTGTTGACTGGAAGTTGTAACAATGATTCGACTGGTGTGTAAAGGAAGAAGAAGATAATGAAGCCAACAATGAAAGGCTTCTCATCGAGACTGAAATCATTAAATACCTTATCAGTGTTCATAACAACATGCAACAAACCGAAGATGATAACTGCTTCAATTATTTGGAGACCCATCATTTTGATGATGTGGTGATGCTTAGAGTGTCCAATTTCGTGACCAACGACAGCAGAAATTGCCTCTGGTGTTGAAACATTCAATAATGTATCTGCAATTGCAATCTTCTTTGTGATAAGTCCGAAAACCATAGCATTTTGGTGATTTGAGCGCTTGGAGTCATCAGCGGAGTACATTTCAGTAACTGGGAAATCTGTTTCGTTAGATAGGTTCATGACTGCATCGTAAATCGGTCCCTGCTCGAGTGGTGTAAGTTTTGTGAAGAGTGGAAGAATGATTGTTGGGAAGATAAGCTGATGGATGATGATAATGATGATATAAACAGTGCATCCAATTGGAACGAAATATTTTCCAGCAATCTTGTAGATTTTGATGAAAAGAGGGACGAAAAGTATAACTTCGACAATAAGAATACCGAGAATTGTAACCTGATCTCTGATAAACAATTGAACTGTTGACTTATTGAAACCATGCTTTTCTTCAATAACAAATGTATTGTAATACTTGCATGGAAGCATAGCTGTGAGGTAGATAAAAGCAAGGAGAATGACGAATACAACTGATTTCTTATATTCGCCGTTAATCTTGATTAACTTCCAGAGTCTTGACAGTTGAGTAACAATGAGAATCAAAAGAAGACCAGAATAGACTTTTTGAATGGTTCTGAAGTTGTGTTTCTCCAATTCGTATAATTTTGCGGAAGAAAATGTTTGTGGGGTATAAAAGTCACTGAAAACTTCAGGAGCTTCTTGTGTAGTTGTGATTTTCTGGTGCTGGCGGTAGTATAGATAAGCTTCGAATTGTGTTTGAAGGAATATCAATATAACACATAAAGTAACAAACAATTTCATGATTTCTTTAGACTTTTGCCATATTTTATATTTTCTGACATACTTTACATGTCAGACCGACTTCGAAGTTTTATGGCCAAACTTCCCCTATCGTCGAATGTTTTGATTACACCGGCGTATAATTGGAATTGATTAATTTTTTAGCGAGATATATAAGCATAGAAAAGAATACGCAAAATTGCAACCACATTCCACCAAAAACTGACAGCTCTACCACCAATAAATCCACCATTGATCAAAACGAGGGGAGACCCTGCAATCTTGAAGAATAGGTCTAATCCTAGCTCATCTAATTCAACACTTATAGGGTGTCATATAGCTCTGCTGATCTTGTCCAAAACATCAGTATGATTAGCTTCAAGATTTCGAAAGTGAATATTGTATTTCTTCATTGCTTTTCATTATTCAACAAAAAGGCTTTGTGTCGTTAAAAAATGATTATGCTAACCGAGGTAAAATTGTCGGTCTTATTTTATGTATGTGTTGAGAATCGAATGAGAATGCATATATTTGTAGAAGCATGAGCGATATTTCTATGGGTAATGAAGAAATAAATTATGTTATGAAATAACTGTGGAATTTGAGAATAATTGCCTTGGTCCCTTTCTGCATTTCATCTGGATGAAGCAGATCGATGATAACACTAACAATAATAATGATAAAATCTTGTCATTGGCTTTCATCGAAAAAAGGATCTACGATTATTTTCGTCTCAAAACAGGTATCACCCCCGTGCACTACCCCTGCTTAACCACCAAACAACCGCCACCACATTCAATTTGGTGGATTTGGGCAATGCGATTGAAAAGTTGGTGGCGACGGCATTCCAAATATCAGAATTGCTAGCAGATAGAAGAAATATCCAATCAAAATACTATTTAGTTGCAAATTGAGCAAAATAATTTTCTCTTCAGAACGGAAATAGTGGGGAGACGAAAGCCCTATGATCATGACACGCTCTGATAATTCATTTCTATACGACAAGTAGTACAGTTACTCCAAGACAGAATGATTAGTAGTTTTACCAACAACCTTGTGGCGGCGCTAGCTATTCATGAGTGCTTGATGGTGCTTATTAATGTTGACCGATATTCAATCTCCTTTCTTTAATTTTCAAAATCGAAATATACTTAAAAACCATGAATATGGTAAATATTGGTTGTCATGATATTCAAAACGAATATACATCTAAAAATAAATGTAACTGCTTATTTAAACTATGCTATTTTTTTATTTGAATGCTTTGACATATTTTAGAGGCTGCACAATCAATATAGCTATTTTGCAGCAAAAATATTTGAACACGCAAAAAATTCTTAAGTGGGTATAATTCTGAGTACGCACACTTTGTAGGCTATATATAAATTGAACAGGTCTGGTCGGTTTTCAGAACTTATTTGCCCTGTTCATACTATCAATTATATGCACCATACAAAAAATTCAGTGAGTTTTAAAATTGAACACGCACTATGGATTATTGATAGGAAAGTAATATATTTTATGACTGATTCCATGGCAAGAGTTATTATGAAGTATATTTACCGTTTAATGAAACTTCCATTTTAACTTTGTCTGCCTATAATAAAAAACTATTTTAAATTTACAAATCGCAAGTTCGTAATGGTTTTGCATATGTCCAAAAAATACACCATTGGAAAATGCGTAAGTGCCGCATACTTAATTATATGAATTCATATAAAAAATTTTTTTCATCCGATCCACCTACGAGCCCAAGCATTTTCATGCTTAGAGATATATTTATAAATCATTCTTCATAAGCTAAATACACAGAATTACATATCATTGCAATAATAGATCTTTCGAATATTAGAATCTATATCTTTATCTGACACACAAAATATAAATTTTCAATTATTGTGACATGTAAAATATTTTACAAAAAGAATGACATTTTTGGCTATGGGCCGTTGTCACATTTTAAACGATTATTCATCGAATTTTTTAATGAATTTTACAAGCGTCGCAAATGAGACGGTTCTCTTCAAATACTCAGACATAAAGATGACATTCATAACAGACTTCATTCTCGCAGTAATTTTCATCATCTTCGGCATTATTTACACATTATTAACAATTCGTCAGACATGCGAGGAAAAGGGAGAAGTGGAAGGACAGTTCGAGGCGCAGATAGCATACATCACCGCTGTTTTCTGCAAAGGATTGGGTTTATTCATAACAGGCATTTTTTTGGCTTTCAAAACACCAACAGACACAAACCACGTGTTTTGGGATAAGTATTCCGTCCTTCCTGGCGGTATTCCAGGCTATGTTACCGCGATCGCATATTGCTTCATTTTCTTCTCGTGGTGTTCTGTTTGTTTAGACTCGCTCGAGAAGGATTCTGTCAAGTTTTACGCAAGATCAAAGTGGGTTCTCCTCTCTTTGATTTCCGGAGTTGTAGTTTTGTTCTTAGTTATGATTATCTGCATGCAAGCTTGCAAGGATTACGGAACCTTCCATAAAATCGAAGCTACAGTTGCAATTCTTCGTGATTTGATAATCGCATTGCTATTTATTCTCTATCTACGCAGAATTTTCAAGCTCTTTGAAGAGCCATGCCCAGGATTTGGCTCCCCAGAGACAAAACTTTTGTTCATTTGCATCACATTGATTATCTCCTTAATTATGAGACCAATTAGCATTGGTATTTATACACTTTGGGTCCAGAAACGCAGTGAATTTGCTACGCCATACTTGATCATCTTCTTGATTGAAATCACAATTACAGAGATTATTCCAATTGGTTCAATTGGAATTACAAGATTAACAGGATACACACAACGTGCTAAGCAGAATGAGGACGTTGCTCAGTTCCTTGCTATCACTTAATCAAATTCAATTTCTTTTCTTTGTCTGTTTCGTTTTCATTTAAATATTCAGCTAATAAACTTTGTAATTTTTCTTTCACAACTAATTTATCATCACTTCTTACATTTATTTTTGGATTGCAATCATTGAAAAATTTCGATATATATATAAAATGTATCAAAACTCAAGCTTCATTCATTTTAAACCAGAATCTATAAGCTGAGTATATGAACAATACAAATAAGTACATATTGGTCATATTAAAACACAATCTCTATGTTTGTACCAGTCTATAAATATAATTTTATCCCACCATAGATACGATTGTTTTAAATAATAAACTGCTCTAATCTAGAACTGCTAAAAACGATTTATGATATTCTACTTGTATAGAATCCTTTAAAATAGTTATACAATATATGTGATGGTACAAATTATTAAAAACGCATACATCATAATATCTGAAACATTATTATAACATAAAATTTCATAATGATATATAGAACGAAGGCAAATCATCCAGACTATGCTTTATCAAAATTGATCGATCAATCAATTCTTTTTCTTGAAGCAAATGTATTTTTTTTGTAATATTGTTGCATGAAAAATTCTAAGAATCAGTGAAGATTTTACTTAGAAAGCTCTTTGAGAAGCTGCGCGAATCTCTCGACTGTGCGCTGTTCTGTAGGAATCTTCGCAACTTGGCTGCGGATGTAAGTAGCTCTGTCTGGAGCGATGAGGGCGATGCGCATGAGCAAGCAAGCCTGCGGGCCGTTCTTCGGGATGTGATCGACATCCCACATCTTGAGGCCATGCGGGTGCTCTGTTGTGATGCGGAGGAAGACCCAAATCATGCGCCAGAGTGTCGCTGGCTTCTTCTGGATGTAAATGTGCTCAGAGAGAGCGATTTGGATGATAGCGAGTGTGACGTTGGACTCGAACAAGCGCTGGACGTTCTCTGGTGTGTCGAGAAGTCCTGGGATATCCATAAAATCGAGGAATGACTCGAAGATCTGTGACTGGAAAGCAACAGAGTGATACAAGCAGAATGGCTGTGCCGGGGAAGCAGCAGCACCAACAATAAGGATCAATGGCTTAACGAGCTTCGGGAACAATGGAAGAATTGCCTCTGGCTTGCGTAAACCAATATTTGTGATTGCAATCAACGCGAAGCACTGTTCAATCTCTTCTTCACCGAGGAAAAGCTCAATAAGTGGATCAATGAGATTAGAAACATCCGGGACTTCCTTGCATTTCTCGATAATTGTTCCAATCAAAAGTGCAGCCTTCGCGCGAAGGAATGGCTCCCAAAGAACGAAGTAGCTGTCTGTAATGTCGACTCCTGGCTCACGAGAATAGTCAATAACATTGCATTCAAGAAGATTCTTTCCCAAGAATGGAAGAAGCTTCTCAAGAACTGATGTGTCGGCGTAGTCGGCCTGAAGGAGTGTGTCGAAGCAACGTGCGAGTGCTGCAACCTCATTTCCTGGTGTGATATTTGCAATAGCTGTTGCTGGATCCATTTTATAAAAAATGATTTAATTTTATTGAATATTAAAAGAAAGCATATCTAAAAACGCAAGAAAAAGATTCTGGTCGGTTGATTGCCGTTTAGAATTAATTCATATACAATTTGACACTTTACATGTCAAAAACCAGAATATCATCAAATCTCCAAAATTTCTTTTTAAAAGTCTTAAATATTTTAATATCATTATATATACAATATAAAGAAGCTACTTTATCAACAGCAAATCTTAAATTTGCACTAGTTATTAAATTTCGACAATTTCACTAGAAATCGATTCCTACCTCATAAATATAAAAATTAGTTCTAGCTAATACAAGGCATCAACTTTATTCTCATAGAACTCATGTTAAATAGATGTTTTTAATGAAGTAAATATTTTGACACGTAAAATATCAAACGACAAAATTTTATAAATCTCCGATGAATGATTATAAATTTGATTTAAGCGATTTTGCAATCGAAAAAAGATGGATGTTATCGAAAGAACCGCAATTTTTGAAGTATGATCCACAAATATCGATCGTAGATTCGTCAATACCTAACTTTGGAAATAAATTTGCCGAATTTCTTCAAGCGATCAACCAATGTATAGCCGAAGCCGACGGACCACAGTTAAACTCAATGTTGTACGATTTGTTGCAGTTTTGCAACAAAAATTTGAACAAATTAGAAAAGGAAAAAGTTAACATCACGTTTTTGATTGAATTACTCGATCAATTCAACATAGAGAACATAGTAAATACAATTGTTAGTTCAAATATACATCAAAACGTTTCAACTTTGATGAAAATCATCGGATTACTATCAGGATTTGAGAAAATCGCAGAATACGTATCTACAATGAATTTTCTTCACGCGGTTATTGCAATTTTCATAGAATGCAGTCCACAAGAAGCTTATATATTTTCAGTGTTAATATTCACATATATTCCTTTATATGCAAAGAGAAAAGATGGCTTAACAGGATTTACCGAAGTCATAGAGCCAGTTTGCAACAGTCTTTATCACAAAAATGGAATTGATTGGAGTTTTGACTTTCTTCATTATATGATTCTTTTTATTCCAGAAATTAACTTTGAACAGATTCTAAACATCATCAGTCCTATTCTTAGGAAGTGCGCTCCTAAAGATGATGAACAACCAGAGAGATTCAATTGGATTCTTAACTTTTGTTCAACGATTTTAACGAAGAATCTTGAAACTTTTAAACTCATGACAAACATCGTTACTTTCATATTTGATAATGTTCCTACAATATTCAGTCAAACATCTTATATGTATGATGATATTAAGATATCAATCATTCGCTTTATTACTCTATGCATGATTTCTTCAAAAGATGAAAACATTGCAGCATTCGCGATGAATCTTTCTATCGTAGAATATCGCAGACTTTATAATAGAGAAACTTTAACATCCAAAGAACGCCATGTTCTCCTGAAGTTCCTTCGAGAGATATCAGCAATTAGTGCGGCTGGTTTTTATGTTTGGTTTGAATGTGAAAAAGATTTTACAAATTTCTTGAATTTTATAATGAACAATCAAACTAATTTCGAGAAAGTTATCGCATTCCAGATACTAAACAACCTCATAAACTCTCAATTCGAAAGGAGAATAATTGAACTTATAATGGATAATTTATGCATTGTCAGTACCGGTTGTGATTTATTTGATACTGATGATGAATCAGTTTCAAGGATTTTTGTTGATATCATTTTCACAATTCTTTCACGATATTCAAATCTCGTCAACAGCGATTTTATAACGATTCTAACAGGCAATGATATATGCGACAGTTTCACAAATTCTGATTTATTTGATGATGAGGTTTATTCAGCAAAAATAAATTCGATTTGCGACATTATCGCTTCTCTAACATAAGATATATAATTCTATCGTTTAAGAGATTATTTCAGCATCAAGAAATCAAAAAGTCAGAAATCGTTATTTTTATTTTGGAGTTCACATTGAAAAGTTTTGAAAACAGTCAGTTATGTTAAATAAAAATCCATTTTATTTGTTTCCAAGTCAAAATCCTCAAAACAAAACAAAAAAATTGAATTGGCTTTCACACCCGTAAAATTTCAAAGCTTTAAACATCAGATTAACTATAGCTTATTCAATGAAGACACTTCTCCACCTCCATTCATTTATATAAATGGATATCATCCAAAAATAGATGTAAATGAATAAATCCATGAAGAACTTTCTGATTCCTTATTGTATTATATTTCCAAGGGACAGAGACAATAAAACGTTATAATTATATCACTCATGACGAAAGTATGCGGCATTTTTATGGACGGTTATAAGGTTCTTTTTTAACCACCAAAAAGTACCATTTTTATCGAATAATCGAGACATTGGTCGAGAATTACGATATATCACATCATCAGATCCGACAGTTACAATTCCTGCAACAGTCAAAACTATATACAGTGGAGCGATAAATGATTATTGCGCAAAAAATGTTTTAAATTCACTTGTTGGTTTTAATTTCGAACCTAACCCAAGTTTAGTATCCATTGGCAACTATGCATTCTTTCAGTGCAAAAAATTGCAATAAGTTGATCTTTCAGTTTGCACAAAATTGAAATCTATTGGTATATATTGCTTTTATGAGTGTTCATCCTTAACAAGTGTTAATTGTCCAGATGGCATTACGACAATATCACTAGTTTTTATTTGACATCAGTTGGTGATATTATTATCCCATCCTCTCTCACCAATCTTGGAGATCGCTCTTTTGGATATACTCGAACTTCTAGAGTTACATTTCGTCCTAATTGTTGTGTCACTAGTATTCCGACCGAAGTTTTTGCAGGGTATCCAATTGTAAGTTTTGTTATACCGCCAAATGCTAATTCATTAGATGGTTTTGCTTTTGTTGATAATCGCAGAATGATATCAATTACAGTTGATCAAAATAATCAATATTTTTATAGTGATGGAAAAGCCGTATATAATAAAAATAAAAACGTATTGTATTACTTTGCATCAGGAATTACTGGCAATTATACAGTTGAATCTACTGTTACAAGGCTTGAGAGTGGATGCTTTAGTTCCTCTCTGCTTTCAAATATTGTGCTTACTAACAATCTTGAAAGCATTGGGCCTTATGCTTTCATAGGAAGTGCAATCGCAATTATTAGGCTGCCAGATTCATTGGCCAGTATTGATTCAGGTGCATTTCATAGCACCAAGCAATTACTTACATTGAATTTACCTCCAAAAATTACATTAATAAACCCGTATTTATTCTTTCAAGCAGGAATAACAACAATCAGCATTCCAGACAATGTCACCATGATTGGAGATTATGCATTTTCGCAATGCAAAAGTCTCACAGACATTTACATGCCATCAAAGCTCAACATTCTTTGTGGCGGCGTCATCGATCAAAGTCCGAATGCTCGATACATTTTCAAGAACAATTCCAGTTATTATTTGAACTCAGACAAAATTCTTCTCAACAGTGAAAACATTACATTATCTATGTATCTTGGTGATGGTCAATCTGAAATCACAATCCTATTTAGTGTCACAACGATCAAGAGAAACGCATTTTCCAACAAGAATAGTTTAGTTTCCATTCGATGTGATGGCGTTTCTCGTCTTCAGTATATCGAGGATAGAGCATTCCAAGTCTTCACCAAATTATCATCATTTGTCTCATTTGATAATGTTGTCTCTACTGGTAAATATGCATTTTCACAGACTGTTCTTAACAGTAACATCAACTTCGGACCATCACTCACAACAATTTCCGATTATGCATTCTTCCAGTGCAGATTTATTCCATCCATTCGATTTTCATCATCAATAACATCATCTAGATGATCTATTCGATATGTTTCTCAACTCAGAATCGGATCATATTCATTTTCTGAATGCACATCCATCTCATCTATTTTATTCGACTGCACATCAAACATTTTCATATCAGACTATTCATTCAGTAAACTTCCAAATCTTTTAACGATCACAATTCCAAACACCGTTTTATCTATTGGCGCATATTGCTTCAAATCATGTGGTCTTAAGGGAGTCCCTTTCGAGAACGACATTTTTGTTCACGAGAACATCTCAGTCGGTCTTTTTAAAGACTGCACAAGTTTGTCTGACATCATTATTTCTTCAAACACTATCACCATCTGCTCTTAGTCATTCATGAACACAAACATCAACACAATCAATCTTCCCGACAGCGTCGCAGAGCTTGGCAGTCAGTGCTTCAAAAGATGCCGCTCCATGCACATCTTCAATGCCAATGACAACAGCCATCTTCGCATCATCAGCTTTGGTGTCTTTGATGGCTGCACCAGTTTCTCACATCTTCGTGACTTCCATAGCGATTACTTTGATGTCGACAGCGGTGCCCTTTACAACAAAGGCCGCACATCGGTGATTGTCTATCCTCCAGCATCACCTAGTGTCTACTTTGCGCTTGCGTACACCGTCAAGAGCATTTCTGACAGTGCCTTCATCGGATGCTTCAATCTTCAATTCATTCTCATTCCCAACGGCACCGTTGAACGCATTGGGTCTAACGCATTCGAGAACTGCGTCAACATCCGTCACATCAATATTCCTCGCTCCGTTGTCAGCATTGGTGAGAACGCATTTTTAGGGTGTCGCAATCTTATTTGCGGCAGTGTTTTTTATGACAACAAATCCCCAGAATTCAAATCTCATCTTATCTCATCTCGCATTCCATTGACATCTCTCTCATCATGTCTTCATGTCACATGTCGTTCCACGTATTGCACCAACAAAATTCTTCCATTTGCCGTATTTATTTACATGTAATTATATATTATCATCGAATCAAAAACTAATAATAAATTTTTACCAGTTTTTGGTGATATTGCTCTTAATGCATAATAAACGATAAAATTGTTTCACAGACAAAACTTGAGAAAGGCCAAGATGTATTCACATTTGAATGTGAGATTAATAATGATCAGACGTATGAAATTATAGATAATTATTTTCGCGGTCAAAAACAATTTAAAGATCTTACAGAAAGTATTATTAAAGATTTATTTAATATTGGAGTCACATTGAATAACAGAAGTCTGATCAATGTTTATATCGAACATTTTTGTCCAAAGGAAATTACTATTGATAACATTGATGATATCTCAATTTATGTTGAATGATAGGTACACGTATTCTTCGTTACGTTCGTCGTATATTCTTATCTTTTCTGCAAAAACAGCTCATTTTTTCATCAAAAACGATAAAAATAACGAGGTCTGACACTTTTCATTAACGTACAGACTCTATTTTTCAAAATAACCCCTGATTCGACATCTTAAAATAAACGTACAGACCAAGAAGCGCTACATGTTTTTCGGACTCGGCCCACTTGGTAAAACAACCCCCGTATTGTTTGCTACTTTAACCTTAAAAGGTGGGAAATGAGGCTCTCGGCCTTATTTGGGGTCATGTATCCTAAATTAGATCCGCGGCGGAGGCGAGCTTGGTCGCCGGCATGCTGCCATATGTGTGTGTAGCCTCCTATTTCCTCGATGTATAAATTAACATTGACCGGATTAACAACAAAAGCATGTTTTATATTATTAAATACAGATGATTACATCGAAATTGATGGGCAAAGATTTTATTTCACTGATGAGTATTCAGAAATTACAACCGTAGGATTTACAGATCTATTAAGCTCAATAATACATTCAAAACTTGAAGTGTCTGTAAATCTTATGGGAAGATTATGTTTTAAGTCGGAAAAACATTTTGTGATTAATTCAATGAGTTATACTGTAAAACTAATTTCAGGATTCTATGACATGCAATTACCTACAAAACCATCAACATAAGTGACTGCGATCTCTGTCGGATTGACTTTATCAACCACTGTGCTATACGTTATTTCTAATTAAGGTTCGAAATGTTATGATAACAAAGAAGGACAGTATTGCGATAGAAAAATACTGATGAGAATAAATAATTCATTCACTGCAAACTACCTTATTGTTAATTCAAACATTGAATTTTCGTCTTATTTACCTGTTTATTCACTGTCGAACATTGAATTTAAACTCGTCGATGCAAACCTTAATGATATAAAATTACTTTACCCGATGCATTTATCAGCAACTGTTTAATCAGTAGAAGTCTAGGAAGAGCCATCAATTCAAAATGAAAATCAAAAATAATAAATATATTATAAAACGCTGCAATGACTTATTAATACTTCTTACAATCAAAACTTTATTTGCATACACGTGAATTCTTAGTGAATCATGTTGATTTATCATTTTATGGTATTCATTCCATAATTCTTTTTAATTAAATTTCCCGACATTGATTCTTTCATTAATTCCATGAAATCATCTTCACTTAATCCGGGGAATAGTACAAAGTCAGTACAAATTCTTTTTATGTCTTTAGTCAAACTTTTAGCTGTTTGTATGCAAATCATGACATTGATGTTAAAATGTCTTAACTTTTTCAGTAATCTTGACATTTATGTTTCCTTTGAACAAATCAACGGATGATTCGCATAATCATCAAATATCAATAAACATCGATGGGGGTATATCTTCCAATTATATTTGGCAAGTTTATGGCAAAGATATTCGACCTCTTTATTTTTATTTTTAAATCTATGTTTCGACGATATCCTTTCGATCTCTTCATCCTTCTTTTTAAAGTTAGAATAAATAGAATTTATCATCGCATTGTATTTATTCAGCCATGCCAGCAATTCCGAATCTTTGACGCATACAAATTTCGACTTCTTTATTGTATCTTTAAACGTTTCAACTGTTTCATCAAATTTGGCACTCGTCGAAAAAATAACAACTAATTCAAAAAACGATTCTTCTCTTAATACCTGCTGACAAATAAGTTTTGAATACGTGTAGGTCTTAGCTGAACCAGGCGGTGCTATCAATCCTGTTATTCCATTTTGAGCAAAAGGTAATTTATCATCAATGGGTTTGATTACTGCATTCTCTAATTCTGTTCTTTGTTTTGTCATTATTTTATTAAATACCGCATCAATCGCGTTAAATTCTTTTTCAACATTCTTCATTTTATTTATAATAAAAAATTATTTTAATCAGCAATGAAAGATGTCCGCCCTCACAGCGTTCGAGGATTACATGATCAAAGAATTTCAAATTGAAAATCTCAGCAGTACTGATATTAAATATTCACACGCATTACAAACAAATTTAGACAAGAAGACAAAAACTAAATTAAACAATTATGTTATATCAGTGCAACATGTTACGATTATATATTGTAAGTTTGGCTGTATTATCAGGAAAAAATGTTGTCATCAGTATACCCCATGAATTATTCAATCTATTTGCAGCATTGGCTTTGAAGGATTTATGAAGCTGTTGTAAATAAAGCATCATAATTAAGTTGTTGACTCTTCTTATCCAACCCCATCGATATAAATACCAGCTGAATAACGGTCCATCAATATTTTGGCTTCTCTTGTCTTCTTCAGGGGTCAAAAAAACACCTCATTTTTCAAAGGAGGAGAATAAAGGAATAAGTAGAGTTAAAATCGTAAAAGATCACATCGAAATCATGTTTAGGCAATAACGCCTTTGGATTTTAATAATTGAACGATTTCGAGAGATTTCATTTCGATTGCAATCGATAATGGAGATTTATATCATAATGATGATAAAATGTGAATGATTAATGTCATATCATAATGATGATAAAATGTGAATGATTGATATAATATCATAATGATGATAAAATGTGAATGATTGATTAGTTTCATGTTGACATCACAACCATGATCAACTAAATATTGAACGATTTCGAGAGATTTCATTTCGATTGCAATCGATAATGGACATTTATATCATAATGATGATAAAATGTGAATGAATGATATAATATCACAATGATGATAACACGTGAATGATTAATTTCAAATCATAATGATGATAAAATGTGAATGATTGATTATATATCATAATGATTGATTAGATATCATAATGATGATAAAATGTGAATGATTAATTCGATATCATGATGATGATAAAACATGAATGATTAATTCGATATCATGATGATGATAAAACATGAATGATTTATGTCATATTATTATGATGATAAAATGTGAATGATTAACTCGAGATCATAATGATGAAAAAATGTGAATGATTAATTCGATATCATAATGATGATAAAATGTGAATGATTGATTATATATCATAATGATGATAAAATGTGAATGATTGATATAATATCATAATGATGATAAAATGTGAATGATTGATTGTATATCATAATGATGATAAAATGTGAATGATTGATTGTATATCATAATGATGATAAAATGTGAATGATTTATGTCATATCATAATGATGATAAAATGTGAATGATTGATTAGTTTCATGTTGACATCACAACCATGATCAACTAAATATTGAACGATTTCGAGAGATTTCATTTCGATTGCAATCGATAATGGACATTTATATCATAATGATGATAAAATGTGAATGAATGATATAATATCACAATGATGATAACACGTGAATGATTAATTTCAAATCATAATGATGATAAAATGTGAATGATTGATTATATATCATAATGATGATAAAATGTGAATGATTAATTCGATATCATAATGATGATAAAATGTGAATGATTAATTCGATATCATAATGATGATAAAACATGAATGATTTATGTCATATCATAATGATGATAAAACATTAATGATTTATGTCATATCATAATGATGATAAAATGCGAATGATTAATTTCATATCATAATGATGATAAAATGTGAATAATTAATTCTATATAATGATGATGATAAAATGTGAATGATTGATTATATATCATAATGATGATAAAATGTGAATGATTCATTTCATATCATAATGATGATAAAATGTGAATGAATGATTTGATGTCATAATGATGATAAAATGTGAATGATTAATTCGATATCATGATAATGATAAAATGTGAATGATTAATGTCATATCATAATGATGATAAAACGTGAATGATTGATCAAATATCATAATGATAATAATATGTGAATGAAAGATGTGATATCATAATGATGATAAAATGTGAATGATTAATGTCATATCATAATGATGATAAAATGTGAATGATTGATTGTATATCATAATGATGATAAAATGTGAATGATTTATGTCATATCATAATGATGATAAAATGTGAATGATTGATTAGTTTCATGTTGACATCACAACCATGATCAACTAAATATTGAACGATTTCGAGAGATTTCATTTCGATTGCAATCGATAATGGACATTTATATCATAATGATGATAAAATGTGAATGAATGATATAATATCACAATGATGATAACACGTGAATGATTAATTTCAAATCATAATGATGATAAAATGTGAATGATTGATTATATATCATAATGATGATAAAATGTGAACGATTGATTTCATATGATAATGATGATAAAATGTGAATGATTAATTTCATATCATAATGATGATAAAATATGAATGATTAATTTCATATCATAATGATGATAAAATGTGAATGATTAATCGTATATCATGATGATGATAAAATGTCAATGATTGATTATATATCATAATGATGATAAAATGTGAATGATTGATTATATATCATAATGATGATAAAATGTGAATGATTAATTTCATATCATGATAATGATAAAATGTGAATGATTTATTCCATATCATAATGATGATAACACATGAACGATTGATCCAATATCATAATGATGATAAAATGTGAATGAATGATGTCATATCATAATGATGATAAAATGTGAATGATTAATTCGATATCATAATGATGAGAAAATGTGAATGATTTATGTTATATCATAATGATGATAAAATGTGAATGATTAATGTCATATCATAATGATGATAAAATGTGAATGATTGATCCAATATCATAATGATGATAAAATGTGAATGAATGATGTGATATCATAATGATGATAAAATGTGAATGATTGATATAATATCATAATGATGATAAAATGTGAATGATTTATGTCATATCATAATGATGATAAAATGTGAATGATTGATTAGTTTCATGTTGACATCACAACCATGATCAACTAAATATTGAACGATTTCGAGAGATTTCATTTCGATTGCAATCGATAATGGACATTTATATCATAATGATGATAAAATGTGAATGAATGATGTGATATCATAATGATGATAAAATGTGAATGAATAATTTCAAATCAAAATTATGATAAAACATGAATGATTTATTCCATATCATAATGATGATAAAATGTGAATGATTAATGTCATATCATAATGATGATAAAATGTGAATGATTGATATAATATCATAATGATGATAAAATGTGAATGATTTATGTCATATCATAATGATGATAAAATGTGAATGATTGATTAGTTTTATGTTGACATTAGCTCCATGATCAACTAAATATTGAACGATTTCGAAAGATTTCATTTCGATTGCAATCGATAATGGAGATTTATATCATAATGATGATAAAATGTGAATGATTTATGTCATATCATAATGATGATAAAATGTGAACGATTGATCCAATATCATAATGATGATAAAATGTGAATGATTGATATAATATCACAATGATAATAAAATGTGAATGATTGATATAATATCATAATGATGATAAAATGTGAATGATTGATATAATATCATAATGATGATAAAATATGAATGATTTATTCCATATCATAATGATGATAAAATGTGAATGATTGATATAATATCATAATGATGATAAAATGTGAATGATTGATATAATATCATAATGATGATAAAATGTGAATGATTGATTAGTTTCATGTTGACATCACAACCATGATCAACTAAATATTGAACGATTTCGAGAGATTTCATTTCGATTGCAATCGATAATGGACATTTATATCATAATGATGATAAAATGTGAATGAATGATATAATATCACAATGATGATAACACGTGAATGATTAATTTCAAATCATAATGATGATAAAATGTGAATGATTGATTATATATCATAATGATGATAAAATGTGAATGATTAATTCGATATCATAATGATGATAAAATTTGAATGATGGATATCATATCATCATGATGATAAAATGTTATTGATTGACATTACATCATAGTGATAATTAAATTTGTTTGATTTACGTGAGTTAGTGATAAGCAAAACTTAATTGTACATGCATAGCATTCAAATTTTCAACATGAAATAATAAAGCTTCAAAATTTCCATAATAAAAATAATATACAATATCCATCCAGCTTATTGATCCTTTTTCTTCGAGGAGCCAATTAAAAATGGCATTATGGTGATAAGTAATCGCGGTGCCTAAATCTTTATCTGATATTGAATGGCCATCACTATATAAAGACATGATGATATTTTTGTTACCTCCTTCAACTGCGCGAACAAATGTATCATCAGTAATTTCGCTCCCGATCAATTTGAGATACTCGAAACATTTTACTGATCCATATTTACATGCCGCATCAATCAATGATAATCCCTTATACTTTTGATCGACATCAAACGATTCTTCCATTGACTCAACCTGGAGTTCTTCAAGTTTGTCCCATGCAACTGAGTGGAAAACAGTTCCGAGTGGATAAATATTAATGACATCAGAAACTTTCCTTTCACGTTTTTCAATATAGAAATCAAAACCTAAGCTGTTGAGAACAATCTTGAGTTCTTCATTCCGAGGCGTATAATCAATGTTTTGATGTTCATGAACCATTTTGAAAAGATTTGAACATTCAAAAATGAATTTTGGCCGTATAAATGAAGCACAGTCTATAATAAATCCAATCACTGCAGGATTGGTGGTATTTTCTTTCAGTTTATCACAGATATCGAAATAGATTTTTTGAATTTGTTCCTTTTCCAATTGATTTTGTGTCAGAGACCGCATAACATCAATGAGAACTCTGAAACACTCTGGGATTTCTGCATCTCCGACTTTTTTGAACAGTAAATTAGCGAAAGATGTCATTTGTTTAAAACCGAAGTGAGATGGTCAATAATTGAATTTACTTGACCTTGGACATCATCAATAATTAATAATTATTATTTGCTATAAAATCATTAGCAAACCAGATAGCACAGTACTGCATTGATTTGCAAATGTATGGCAGTATAAAATTTTGTTCAAAAACCCTTTCTGAATTGTGGAGAATGATTTTTAATAATTAAAAATGCCTATAAAAATTTACATGTCAAATATAATGTCAAAAATTAAAATTTATAAACGTTCATTTAGATTTTAATCAAAAATGTTTTCTTTCTTGTTTAGTTTTTCGTTGTCCTTGTTGAGAATATGCCACTCCTCACTGATAATTTCACATGCAACGAAAATTATACCTATAGCTGGTACACATTCAACTGTGTAGAATGTAATTCCCTTGGAAATGGAACATATCCATGCCCAACTGAATGTAAAGATTCAAAGGAACTTATTGGAGCAGTTTGCACAAATCAAACTGAATATGAAGAACTTATTCAAGATTTTTCAGATGAAATTTCTCACAAAACCGAATTTAACAATCTCATTAACTCATCAATCGGTAGTTTCTTCAAAATTCTGTACAAAAACAGCACATTTGAGCTTATAATGAAGAATTTAGCGCTTTTAGATATTCAAAACAAAGCTCCTCAACCAAAAGAGTTTATCGCAAACATGTGCACTGCAAATCTTTACAGCAAGAAATCTGACATTTGTCAATACTTGGAAGACTATATGGACCGCTTTACAGCGAAACAATACGAATATAACTTTTGGCCTAAAAATGAACTGTTTATCACATACAGCAACAGGGATAATGATGAAATATTCCGTTAAGGCATAATGCAGAGCGAATTTGAAGCAGGTAGAATCGTTAATTTAACATTAGCAAGATATTCTTATGATGGAGCGTTCATTGGCTTCAATTTACTTGAGCTTGATGTGGAGAAGTGTCCACACAAGCAAAATAATGAAAACATTTGGAGAAAGTTTGGATCAAATTATTATTCACATTGTTCAATTGATTTATTTGAAGAATTCAATACAACATCAAATGAATACTTTGATCCATTCATTCAGGACAATTACTTTGGGTCAACACCTGTTCTTCGTCCTATTCCTGTTTTAGATATGAACTTTGTGAACATGGATGGAAAACTCACAAAATTGCACAACAATGGATCAATGAGTTACTTCTATTGCCGAAGGTTCTTCATAATGGATGACATGACTACAGATACACACATTCAATATCTCGTGAACTTCACTGTAACGTTCACTACAACATCAGTTACAAACAATAAAATATCGATCCCATATATTGAAGTCAAATATGCACGAGTGCCACGTGAATTGATTGAACTGAAGCCACCATCATATAAACCTCTCGAAAAGTCATATTCCATACCAGCTTACGAATTCAATGTCATTTATACCAAGAGTATGTCAACTTTTTGGGATATCACGGAAATTTTGTTCTCTATTGCTTTAATTTTTGGCCTCTTCATATTTACTTACGTCGCTTTAGTTTTCATCAAGAAGCACGCGATTGGAGGCTTCAATGGCTTTGTTATTTTAGGAGTAATTCACAACTTATTTGATGCATTTGGCAACATTTTTATCATTCTTGTATTTGGATATTCAATGTATTTCTTTTTCTTCTTCAAGCTGCAATCTGGGCTAATTACATATTTACCTCCAGGAGAAGAGTTTAGGTACCTCGCTCCTTTCGTTTGGACCGCTTTCGTATTAAATTTTTTGGCGGTAATATTAAAAATCTTTGAAGTCAGTTCAAACGAATTTCTCATTGTTGATTGGTTTCAAGAATATAAAAAGATTGATGAACCGCAAGTTTGGAGACGCCTTCTCATTGCCAATGAGTTCTTTAAACTTCACACAACAAGATTCTATAACATGCCATTTACTATTTTAATAATTGTTTTTTTGCAAGTTGCTGTTGATTTGGAGCTGTTTGCTTCACCAATTCCAAACACAGATTTGATATGCACAGGTGCTTACATGATGATATTACAGGTCGGATGGCTTGCGATTCTTTTCTGTTCATTATTTATCTTGGAATATTTAGCAACACGAGTTTGGTGGCTTATTTTCCAATCTCCGTTCAAGAAATTCGCGGATCTTTGTTTGAGCCAAAACATTTCAGTTCTCATAACAGACTCTGCTGTTCACGGATATTATGTCCACGGGTGCACAAAGGATACAGAGAGGTCTCTTATAAAGCTCCAACTGTCTTCCTCTCAAGCATTAAAACAAACAGAGCCGA